>JAKSZP010002714.1:0-218967 GCA_022478985.1 Massospora cicadina
AGCGCCTGGTCCCATTTATAGATGATTTTGGCAATCAGGAAGTATATAAGGCTCCTGTTGTCAGGCTTTTTGACCCTTCAGAGCCTATAAAAAGGGATTTAATTTTTTACAAAACTTTTTTGATTGCTGGTCATGTAGATTATACTAGATTGTTGTTCAGGACAGCTAGATCATTAGTATCTATATTAGTTATTTTTAAAAATGGAGTTTTCAGGTGGGTGTTTTCCATAGGCCAAGAAATTAGCCCCTACAGTCAAGACTTTATAAGGATTATCATCCACAAGATGAGACCCAGGGAAACATTTTAAGTGCCACATGTGGACTCAGTTATATGTGATATGGATGGTATCATCCTTGATGGAATACCTGATTCCTCTTCTCATGATAACAGTTTCAGGTCTTATAGACGTCTTTTAACTTCTAAGGTTGTTGTAAGACATTCATCAGATCAAGTAAAGACTTGGCTTCCATCAGGGGGTATTTTAATACCCACAATAGCATTAATAGTCTGCATAGAATTGCAGTTTTGAGAATGCAAGAGTAAGATATGCTGGAGCAGGTGCAGAAAGTACTAATTGTCAAGCATCAAGTCCATCTTGACTACTAAGCTGAATACTGGTAACTATTTTTCCCACGCCTCCTGAGCTTTAGGAGAACATATTTTGGTTGAATGGTGGAGCTTGTGTCAGTCATTCTGGGTTGGGCTTGAAAGAGAGGTTAATCTGAGCGCACACTTGGTAGCAAGAGATGATCATTATAGCTCAATTTTTAAATTCCCTGGAATCTTTATTAGAGTTCCATTCATTTGCAATGCTTCCCTTAATCAGGTCTTGGGAGCAATAAGCTACTTTGGTCACTTTAGCTTGTGATTTGGGGTGAGGATTGTTGCCTGCATATCTATTGGGTGGTGGGTTATATGGTCAGTTCCCCAGGATGGGTTTCTTGGTTTAATCCATTGAGGAAAGCCAGCACTGAAACCATCAAGGAAATGGGACTGCCATTACAGATAATAGTGATTGGGGACCTCCCATTGGTCATGGCAATCTTATCAGATAGACAGATTTTTATATAATTAATAAAATTGTTCTGAATCAGATTTGGAACTTAAGGTTTTATTAGAGAATGCAAAATAGCCTAGCACTCTAAGTAGACAGAGCTCTGTGTTTTTATATTGCAAAACAGGTGGGTGAGGGAGACTCACAAACTTGCATTACAATGGAGTGGCTACTGGATATTACAGGGATGTCAGGAACTTGTCCTTTGTTGCTTTCTCAAGTATTAAATTGTTTACTAGAACATCCAGAATTAGATATGGTAGGTGCACATCAATGCTTCAACTTGAGTTTCCTAACAACTCTTCAAGTGTCAAATTTTTTGCCCTCATTCCTCAGAGATTATTTTGGCTGTATGAGGTTCTTTCATCGCATTTAAGGGGTCCTCAATATTTTTTTTGGATTTTCCACTAAATTTAACATGTAAATTTTTCCTCTTTTAAGGGTTAAATCATAATCTGGCGAAATGGGTGTGTATTTCTCAACATACGTTCTTGATTTTTATGAGTTACACTTTATCAGATTTCATGATAATAGGGGATCAAAGAGCCAACTGGCCTGAGGTCAGAGGCAGAGTATTTGGGGGGGGGTCAGCCACCCATTCACTTGCCAAGGGTATGCATAAGTTCATTATATACTACAGCACCATTGAGTGGGGGGCATTTCCTTTCTTCGTTATAAAGGGGTTTAGCTGCATATCCAGCCTGATGGCTATGGTGGGGACCCTTAAATTACCCTTTACTAAAAGGATTGAGTCTACTATACTTATGGGGGCCTGAGATAGCGTGTAATTTTTATATGTGAGGGGATTTTGATGGCAGCGATGTTAGTGTGTTTGGGTGTGTGAGAGTGTGTGGGTGTTTTTGAGCTTTCTGGCGTTAAAACCTTTAATTATCTCTCAAAAGTTGGTGCTGTCTCTGGTGAGGATCCAGCTGTTCTTGTACAACAGATATACTTTCCAGGCTGTTATAGATTAGGATGGTATTGTTAGGATCTGTCGTGTTGCTCATACAGGTTGAACCCAATGAGCAACAGACAGATGATGTGGGGATCATCAGTCCTTCAGACACACTTGAAAATATACTGAAAATAGGAGCAATTGCCCCAATCAATTCTTTATCTATTTTTTTATAAATACAGCTATCTTTCACTGTCCCGTTTCTTCTACACTATTAACAACCTACCTCTCTCAATTGCCCATCTCGCGTATATACAGCAGCTTCAGGCTATACTGCTCTCATGGCTTGGGCTATTCTATTCCACCAATTCTCCTCAAATTTGGCTTGTTATTATCTAATCCTCTGTCACCCTAATTGTAGGTGATTTACTTTGTATTTGTCAAATGTTGACATCACCTTATTACCTTATTGCTTTATATAGAGACAATCTAATAAAACCCATTATATCTAATAAAAACCCGTTATGCCCCAATATCGCCTCATCTTGAGGCACTCAAATAATTGTAACTGATATCAATTTTGGTGGATTCCGCCCTAGCTGTCCCACGATTATCATCCAGTCATATTGGAATTGCGACATTACCCCCTCCTTGAACGGATGATAAGATCCTATTATTTGTAAGGTCGGAGGAACGTGCCTGATCAGTGGCCTGATTCCTGATCTTCTTGGCTAAGCTGAAGGAATATGATTCAGTTTGTAGTTTGATCAGAATATTCGCGATGTTAGTCAGATAGTGGTGGGGTTCCAGTCCACTGGTGTCTTCTACACACAAATAAAGTAATTCCAGAAGAGCCAGGTGTCAGCCATATAGTAGTTGGAAGGGACTCTTCCCCATGGCGGAATGGTAACTAATGTTATAGGCGAACATGGCAGTGGAAAGGAGAGAGCTTCAATTGAAAGGTCAATCCATTACTAATTTTTTTAGTATGTTCACCAGAGTTCCATTCACCCGTTCAACCATTCCATTGGATTTGGGGTAGTATGGGGTCATCAGAACCCTGTGGATTCCCATAAGCTCATTCATTTTGGTTAGGATGTGCGAGGTGAGGCTGATTCCATTGTTGGTGTGAGAATAAACTGAGGGCAGCCATGTTGCTGAATAATGCATTCCATCATGAAACTGGCCACAGTAACTGCTTTTAAGTCTTGTATCGCCCTCACTTCAACCCACCAGGTCAAGTGGTTGATAGCCACAAGAATGTACTTACAACGGTTGGCTCCAGTTGGCAAGGGGCCAGCAACATCAAGAGAAACCGTGTGCCAAGAAAAATGTGGTTTCACTAACTGATATGACATTGTACAGCAAAATGGCTTCTCCACTTGGCACTGATGGCAACAGGAAATAGTTTTGATACATCAAAGCTCATACTTTCCCAATAGTACTGGGGACATAACAACTCCATAGTCTTACACATTCCACCATGCCCAACTACCTTGTGTGCACTCATAATGATTCCCAGTCATGCTGAGGGGTGCAGAAAATTTACCGTAGAATTGCCAATCCACTTGTACAGTTCCCCATTCCATTGGAAGGTATTCGTTCTCATCTCATTTAACACTTTGATCACTTGGGGCAGTTCATCGTCATATTTTCCGCTGAGCATCTTATCATACATCATGTCACTGAGGTCTGCTGTCACCGCAATAGTTGGTAATCGAGATAAACAGTCAGCGTTCTGATGCTTTACTCCTGGCCAATGGAGAATCTTGAAATCATAAGCCTGCAACTTAAGAGCCCATCGAGCCAAATGGCCTTCAGGTTCTTTAAGGTTCTGCAACCAGCGTAATGAAGCGTGATCTGTCATGACTTTAAACTTTACCCCATGCAGATAGACTCTGAATTGCTTATATGTGTAGATCACCGCTAAGCACTCCCGCTCAGTCACAGTATAATTATGCTCGTGACAGTTCAGACTTTGACTACAGTATGCTACTGGATGTTCCTCTCCCTCATCATCTTTCTGAGAAAGTACAGCCCCAACAGCGGAGAGGGACGCATCCATCTGGATGATAAACTCCTGATCAAAGTTTGGATATTGTAACACCAGTGCACTGATCAACGCCATATGGAGTGTATCAAAAGCGGATTGATGATGTTCCATCCATTCAAACACAGCATCCTTTTTTAACAACTTGAATAGCGGCCCCCAATACAGCTAAAATTAGGGATAAAGCGCCAGTAGTAACTGACCATTCCCAAAATACCTGTATGTCACATTTACTATTGGGAGTAGTCATTTTGCTGATGGCCTCCACCTTAGCTGGCTGTGGTTTCAGCCCTTTAGAGTCTACCACAAACCCCAGGTATTCCAGCTGATCTTTGAAGAAGTTACATTTTTGAGGTTTAATTTTAATGTTTGCCTCAGCCAGCTGGCGGAATACTGCTTCTAGGTGGTTGAGATGCTCCAAAAAGGTTTGAGAGAAAACATTAATATTGTTGAGGTATACAAGGATGCATGACAGTTTCAGGTCACCAAGAATAGTATCCATGGCTCGCTGAAACGTAGCTGGGGCATTGCACAGCCCTTGAGGCATCCGCGTCAGTTGAAAAAGGCCTTTGGAGGTGATTACAGCGCATTTTTCCTGTTCTGCTGGGGGTAACTCAATTTGCCAGTAACCTGATATCAAGTCCATCACAGAAAAATAATGGGCTCCCCCTAATTGGTCCAAAGCATTGTCGATTCTTGGCAAAGGGTATGAATCCTTTTTTGTAATACTGTTGAGCTTCTGGTAGTCTATTACTATGCGGTTGGTGCCATCCTTCTTTTTTACAATTAGAACAGGCGAAGCCCACGGGCTTTTGGACAGTTCAAGCATCCCTTGCTCTAGAAACTTGTCAAATTCATCAGTAACAATGTCTTCCACTGCCCGTGATTGGCAAATCAGCTGAGACCTTATAGGAGGATGATCTCTTGTGTCTACTCAATGGACCACCCCCCAAGCACACCCTAAGTCATGATCATCGACAGCAAAAATCCCCTTATACTTCTGAAATAAAGCTATTGCTTGGTCTTTTTGTTCTTCCAATAGTCCTATTAAATTACTCTGCGGTACCACCATTAGTACATCAGCAGGTGTCTCGGCTGGTAGACCAAATTCATCCAATGACCCAAAATCATGAACCTGAAGGACCTCATCTATTGGAATCAGATGTAAATACGCTACAATTTGGTGTCAGCGGATTTGCATTGGTTTGCTCTGGAGGTTTGCTAACAAAACCTTAATCTCTCCATGTCCCAGAAGTATAATCCCTGGAGCCACATGCGGCTCAAACCATCTTTGATGATAGAGCCCAATGACTTCCCCATATAATCCACTTGGCACTTCCACCTTTAACTCAGAGTTCAATAAGACTTGATGGCCAGAAGGTATAGATATGGGCCCTGCCGCTCAAAGAGGTATGCTTTGATATTCATATATCTGCTGGGGAAGGGGCCAAGTCTTGCACTTTAGTTGGTGATAGTGAACTGGCATCACCCCATCACTATAGGCAAGGTTGATATGGCTCATATGCACCGGATCCTTTGGTACTCCACTAGTGGTAAAGTAAATTGGGATACGTTGACCCAGAATGGCGAGGGTCTCCTTCATCATATTAACAACAGCCCCAAAACAGCGTAGGAAGGTGGTCCCAATTAAAAGGTTGTAGTTTATGTTTGGCAACACAATTTCTGGGGCTACAATGACAATGGACCCAAAGCGCAGAGGTAGCGCACTGTAAGCCCCCTCAGAGATGGTGCTTACTGCTCCAGCAGTTCCATACATCATTTGATGGTCCACATCAGGTTTCAATGTCAACTTTGCCATCAATTAAGTGGAAACTAAGTTGACTGGAGCACCATTATCTATTATAGCACAAACTCTATTTTTCACAACAAAAATATCACATTATGTACACTCAGAATAAGAAGAATATTGGCTGTTTAATATGTGAACATCTAAAGCTCTCTTTTTTCAAGAAAACTCATTATCCCCTCACTGACTTGGGAATATTCTTTGACAATGACATCTAATGGAAAGGGCGACATTTACTCCTTTCAGAGTTAGCGCATTCGCGGCAGAATCAAATTTGTCCAAGGAAGCTTGATCAAGCATTTGACAGGCATACAGCTTTGGTTGTTTGGGGAGCTCTTCTTCCGCCGCTGCCTTGGCTTGAGCTTAGGTTACTACGAATGCTCCTCCAACTGGCTGCTGATATAAAAGTCCGTCATCATACTGAAGGGACTTCCGCAGGGTATACTACTATTGATTTGGGGACGTTTTGAGTTGGTATCGCAGAGGTAGAGGGTCCCATCTCTACTCCACTCCATCTTTACCTGATAATATTGATCTTGGTGTACGTAGCACACACAGCGGTTATGGCAGAATTTTGCCAGATGACCAGGGTGATTGCATTTGTAGCAGTTAACCCCATAAGAGCCACGTCCTTGATTATCATAAGAGGGTCTAGACTGGAAAGTTTGGGGTCATTCAGCATATCCAGCACCAGGTTGATAAGATGATTGTTGACAGTCGGCATAGCTAGGTCCTGGTCAATAACTAGGTTGCTGACTGTTTTCATGGCCAGCCCATTGTCGCTGATCAAACTGTTGAGTATAATTCAGTTGAGGATGAAGCGCAGAGTTATAGAAAGGCCAAGGATTACTACCCTGAGCTGGAGTTGGACGATAGTATTCTCCCAAATAAGAGGGTGCAGTAGCAGTGGTAGTCTTCTGTTCCATATTTGGTGGCGGGAAGTAGGGGATAGATGACACAAAAACTGTACAATCTTAATCAGAGGTACGTCATCATCCAGAAGTGGCAAAATGACATTATGAAGTTTGTGACATGGCTTCACCGTGGAGGTCATGGCAATGCACACGTCGGCTTCTGCTAAGTACCCTGCTCCAATCAGCACATGGGCTTCTGTTGTGAATTGATCAGCAAACTCCAGGAGAGTCTCGTTTCATTGGAATATGATTGTTAAGAATTCTGCTTTTCGCTGTGACATTTTTGAAGTACCACCAAACAGGCGGAGTATGGTATCCTTTACGTCCTTATAGGTGACAGAGCTACTTGGGAGGTAACAGGTGACCTGATTGGTGCTTCTGACATCCAAGGCAGTTATTAACAACTTAGCCTTCCATCTATCAGATGCGCCTTCTGCTAAAAACTCAAACCATTTGAAGAACCCATGAATGTTCCCGTTGTGGTCAAATGGAGGTAATTTTTCAATATCAACCTCCTCAGCCCATTCACAGGGGTTTGGGCCATACTTAAGAATGGTTTGAGATCCAAAAGCAGGTTCTCAATGAGGATCTGGATTGGCAGAAGTTGGGATGTTCTCCGCTTCAGGGGTAGTGTGACCTTCTGCCATGGGCAGTACCGCCATTACTTGAGGGAAGTTGTATTCTGACTCACATGCATATTTGGTACTACCATCCTGGGTGTAGTAGCTCCGACCAGTGTCATATTCTTCCTCATATGATGCCCCCTCATGATGTTCATCCTTGTCCTAGCGAGAAGACTGAGAGGTATTGGTCAATCTTCATTCTGTGCATTGCAGCCATTTGGGGGTATCATTCAATCGGTTGGCGAGTTCTTTGTTTTGTTGTCCCAAGATTTGCATTTGGCTAAATGTAATATCAAGTTGATGCATGACAGCATCTCGTTCTTGAAGAAGTTTATCTTTGTTTTTGAGCACCGCGTCTAAGGTAAGTTTGAGTTCCTCATATCCAGCTGGTGCAGTGTTTTGTGAAGAATCCCCAGCAACACAGCGTGTGTAAGTCATAGCTGGCGACTGGAGTTCTGGAGTGTTAGGTGGTTGATCAATGGGTCCCCTGTAGTGAGCACCACTGTTATAAATTTGGACAGTATCGTTAGGATATGTCATGTTGTTCATATAGGTCAAACCCACTGAGCAACAGACAGACAATGTGGGGATCGTTGGTCCTTTGGACACACTTAAAAATATACTTAAAATAGGAGCAATTGCCCCAATCAATTCTTTATTTATTTTTTTTATAATTACAGTTATAATTTTCTGTCACGTTTCTTCTATGCTATTAACAACCTACCTCTCTCAATTGCCCATCTCGCGTATATACAGCAGCTTCAGGCTATACTGCTCTCATGGCTTGGGCTATTCTATTCCACCAATTCTCCTCAAATTTGGCTTGTTATTATCTAATCCTCTGTCACCCTAATTGTAGGTGATTTACTTTGTATTTGTCAAATGTCAACATTGCCTTATTGCCTTATTTAGAGGCTATCCAATAAAACCCATTATATTCAATAAAAACCCATTATGTCCCAATATTGCCTCATCTCAAGGTACTCAAATAATCATAACTGATATCATTTTTAGCAGATTTCGCCCTAGCTGTCCCAAGATTATCGTCCAGTCATATTGGAATCGCAACACAGGCCATCAAGTATTAGACTCCCCAATTGACCCTCTGGGAGTCCAAGGCCTTTTCAATATCATATATGGTTGTTTCCTCTATCAATATCAGTTTGACCTCAATTGGGTTTTCCACTTTGAAGGGTGACGGGGTGGAAGCATAAGGGTATGAGTGATCTTTTCAATGGGGAAGCTCTACATGGGAGGACCCAATGAACAGGACCTTGCTGATGGGGAATGAGCCAGCTCTTTATCATGCCAACTTCTGGCATGATACCTTTAGGTGGAGATTATTCATGTCCATCATCACACGATTGCCAACCTGGTAGTTCTGGGCTGCAGAATTCCTAATGAAAATTACTTGGCATCCCTTGGAGGCTATTGTCAGCTGCTTTTGAAATTTGGTGTATCTTGAGGATGTGCACTGTGAAACTGTCCGCCATGGGGATGTCAGAGCAATCTGGGGCTAATTGTCAGGAAGACTGCAGATATAGTTTAGACTGGCCTTCCAGTTGGGGTGCAAGAGCACCCAGAATGCAAGCCAGAATGCCAGAGGCACTGCTGCTTGGATGAAGTTTAAATGGTCAAGAGGTAAGAAAACAGCAAGCATTAGTGGGACACAAAGTTGAGGAGCAACCTGGCGAAAAGCCAGGATGTTTTAACCCCAGAGCCCGTGGGATTGGACGTGGAAGAATCTTGTATTTGGATAAGAGGTTTTGAATCCCCCATGAGGGAGGTGGAGATAGATCTTTCAGTGAGAGTGCATATTTTCGCCTAGTGCGGGGACAGTTCTACCCACAAAGTGCTAAGATCCTGGTGGCGGATTGCTTTACTGAGTGGAGAAGTGTAAGGAAGTTGATATGACTGGAAAATACGCTACCTATATTGGTGGATTGGAGTATGAATCGAGTTAAGTCTCAAGATTAATGTGAAAGGTATATGAATAATAATTGATCAAAATGTCAATCATATAGAAAATCAAGGGGAATTATGCCAAGGTTCGATATAAATGAGAGCTTTTAGAAAAGGGAAGACAAATATAAGACTATCAAGCTGAGGATGCATATGGCTTGGGGAACCACGATATAAAGAGTCACACAGAGGATTGAAGAAGAGGTCGTTTCCCAGTGATTAAGTGGTTGCAGATAAGTCTGCAATTTATATTAAATACAGGTCAAAATAAGGGGCGATAGCTCCATATATACTTTATCAAGTTTAATTAGAAAGTCTGCGATCTTCATATCATCTGATTTGGTTGCTCAGTGGCTAATACCTTGTGCAATCTGACTCAGCGGAATAAAGCCTATACGCTGAGAATCAAAAGTGGTGCTCACTACAGGGGGCCACTGGTCAACTGTAGTTCTTTGACGCTAGGATACAATGATGAGCCCTCATTCATTATGAAAAAATTTGATTAGGTTCCGCGCACGTTATGCTTAAGAAGTACAGGAGGCAACTAATGACAAACCCTGATCTTTATTCCGCTCAACATCACTTTTGAGCGAATTTAATAAAAAAGCATCCGTTACTTTCGATCGCCACCTTCACCGTATCAGTTTCCATTTTATGTCAGTGGATCTGCCACCTGCTGCCCCAGAGTGGGGCAGAAGCACTCCACCTGCTAGCGATTTCCGCCCTGCATGCAAATGTGTGTGAACTGGCTCATCCAGTCCATCTAATGCATAAGGTCAATTTGTCCCTCCTAAGGACTTATCATTACACTTAGCGCGAGTACATCCAACCCGCCCCCACCCACTAGCCCTACCCCAATCCAATATTCACTTTTGCCTCTGAGTCGAATATGGGCATCTCTTCCCATATGCTGACAAAGCGATAATTGAGCCAGCAACATCCACGTTTTCAACAGTGGGATTTATTGACTTCTGCCCTTATAAGGGCTATTTTGATATTGGTTTTCCCACTGAAGAGGACGCAGTTGCAGCAGCATCTATGCCCTTAATATAAAAACACTCCTATTCCACAACCTGTACACGCCTCCCCAGTGACACCACAATAGTGGTGACCTTTGCAAACCTTCCTTCACACCTTCCACCTCAAACACTCTATGAAGAACTGATGATGGGGCTACCCAAATATGGTACAAACCTCATCCTCCACTTCCTGGTCCCAAGTGGAGCTGAGCAGTTAGCAGCACCACGGGCAATGGCCACCATTACCCCCCACCAACCAACTGTAGCCCAGCACATCCCTCCACATGCCCATATCCCATCTGCACCAGAACACTTCTTTTGGGCTCATGTTGACAATGGCCGCACTGTTTGTCCCCTATGCCATGAGTTGGATCATTACAAGAAAACCTGTAGTTTCAACTTAAAACTAGCGGATTCCACCAAGCCCACACATGGGGCCTCACAATCAGCGTTTGAGTGGGGATTTTGGCTTCCCCACCCCCTACAGCTGAACGCTCAAAAATTAACAAAACCTTTGCAACCATAGCCCAAGCTGGCTTAATTTCAAACAATTTACCTAATCAGGAGCAGGTTTGACCCATCTTCAGTCCAACCGATTTAACGCCCCAAAAATTACCCAACCAAAATAATGTCCATCTGGATCAATCATACTCAATCAAAATCCCTGGGACCTATTGGATGAAATTACTGAATTCGGGGAAATTGTACCTCCTCCCGACTTTCCAATTAATTTGGAACCACATCTACCTTCAGATTTTGATGCCCATTCCCACCTCAGAAATATATCCCCAAACCCACTGCTACCCCATTTTTGAGTGACCATCAACTTACTGAAGCTGCTGTGGCCTCTCCTGATAGCCGCCATCTCCATGAAGCCGTGGCATAATCTGTCACTCAATTTGATGAGGGCTACATTTAATCCGTTACCCTGATGATTTTCTGCAGTTGCAAAGGAGAAAATTGAATGATTAAGGGAAACCGCCATAAATTCTCTCAAGAAAATTGTTGCGCTGGCAGAATTTTCCCCCACTACGTGCATCACCTGTGCCAATATAACCAAATTTTCTCAGCTTCCTGATGCACGCATACAAGCTGAACACCATGTTGCCAAATTCCTAGAGGCTATGCTCCAGGCCCGACTTTTTAGCAATGAACTTAACCCTTTTCCATTTTTCCTCAACCCACAGCCTGCGGATGCCCCAACCCCTCTGCTTTCAGCTTTAGCCCGTCTCTTCATTAATGAGGAAGAAATTGATAAGCTGTCTGAAACCCCCTCCCCCTCCGCCATGGTGGGATAAGCGGTCCACAACTGCTACACCTGGTTGGCTTGGTTTTCCTTTTTGTTTTGGTGTTCCGCCACTCACTAGGGCTCTTTGTTTGTGTTTTTTTGGTCGATTTTGTATTGGTAATGTCTGTCCCATGGTCAGCTTACCTCAAATAAATTTAAATATAAACTAATGACAAACCATTATTATTTACTGTAACTGAGCTGGGTAATGATGAGGTTAGGATCAATCTGCAGTTAGAAAATGGCCCTGATCTGACGGCCGAGCAACAAGGACACTCCACAAATGTGACCCCTCAGCAGCTGCGGGATATTATGGAGTGGTTGTTGCGCGGGTATCAATTATATTAGGATGAGGCGGGGGAGTATGCCTTGAGTTTGTTTTATAACCAGCGAGATCAAGAAAATCGCTATGCCATGTACATGTCCTATCTGGACGTGACTATGATGGGATTGACTCGTCGCCTTGGTACTCACAGAATTGAGGAGTATTTCATCGCCTATGTGCAACCATCGATTTGCCAGCTACTGCATGTACTGGCTCGCCACAATATAGAAATTGGAGATGTAATGCGGTTCACTCAAGCACAACAAAATTATACCCACCTCCTGATCAACCGCCTCAATTGATCTTTTTTGGAAGTGCAGGGGGCACTGGTGCAGATGGACCATTGAGTTGAGGATGTCTGTCATCGATTGGACATTTTGGTATCACAGTTAAATCTAGAATTACCTCAGGTAATAGGAGAACTGTTGGATTGGCATGGCCTATTGGCAGGATGTATTCAGGACGTAACCATGTTGGGAAGCATTACTGAGAGCTTCATGATGGATCTAGCGGAATAGGAAGAAGCTCTCAAAGCCATAATTGCCCAGCTTAGGGAAAAATAACACTGATGGAACAACAAGTGGCGGATCAAGTCGGTTCTGTCACAGCTGAATTAACCCAACTTTGCATCAGATGGAGAATTCAGCAAATGACACATAATGCGCTTATACTTTGGTCAACTTCCCCCGAATATCTCAAGCTAGTCTGTCAGGTTACCCAACTGGAAATTGTTATCCAGGAGGAGCACATTTGAGCTTTTCCTCTTTCTGATTGGTGAGACAATGGAGTATGTGGACATGCAAGGATGGCTTGATACCCTTCAACAGGTCAACGAGGAATTGGTATGGGAATAAGCTTCCCTCCTTGATCAAATAAACAATGCTAATCATCAAGTGGGTAACGCTAACTGGCAGCATGCACAAGTGCAGAATATAATTGAAGAAGTCCTCTTGCAACTACAAGCAGTGGAGCAACAACTGAACGGTGAGTGGGAATTCCCTCTGGAGTTGCAACGTAAATTTGAGACACTGCAACAGGAATTTCAGGATGGATGGTGTAGATGATATACAGTCAAAATGGAGCAGTTAATTAATGAACATTTTGCGGAGCATGCCAAAGCCTTGGGCAGTGGTGCAGTTAGTGGTGATTTAGGGGAATAACGCTATGGATCAGCTAACAAATATCCCTTGAGAAGTGTGATGGACCCCCGCATGACACTACTTCTTCTGAGTCCATTTCAACAAATTTGAGCCCATCCAACTGGCCATATATAATAGTTCACTAGGGGGTTCCCTTAGTCACTCAGGAACCAATTCGACTGCTTCTTGCAGTAGAATCCAGGAGCAAGGCAAAGCTGTTAAGATCAAGAAAAATCCTCCTCTTAGTCATGACAAAAATCTACACTGTTACTTCAAGCAATTTGAATTTTCCGTGGAAGGAGCTTCTGATCAGTGGAAAGCAAAACTGTTGCTGTCCGCCCTAGATGTGGAAAGTGCTGATAAAGTTACCTGCTATCTTCAAAATAGTTCAGTATCTTATGAAGAAATTAAAACGATTGTTCTTGGCTGTTTTGGGGCGCAACCAAAATGGCCCAATGGAAGTCTGACTTCCTGACTATTCAGTTTAACCAAAACAAGACCCTGTTAGAATTTGTGGAATGTTCTTAGCAGAAGCACATGTACTACTCAGAGCCAACATATTATCCACCAATGATGTTGGTATGTGATGATGGCAGCCGCCAAACCATATCAGGAACTATATAACACTATGTCTCACATATTGGATTGAGATGCAGGACTTATTCGAATCATGAATACCTTACATCGACTCTCCATCACAATAAGTGCCCCTAATGTAGCCCAAAAATCTCTTCTGTCTTCACACCAAACTCATCAGGATATGGGCTGCAGCGACCAAACTATCAACTGCTGGAACATATTCATCCCTTATACCAATCGGCGGACCCTTTTGGCCTATGTATGCTACACCAGTTTGTCCACGACCCTGGAACCAACCATAAATTTCCAAACTGGCCCTTCATCTGCAAGCTATATATGTGAACCTTTTATGAATACCTGCTTCTAATACGGACGAAGAGGGCATTATGCAGGTAATTGCCCTAACAACCCACAAGTGTATGTGATGCCACCGGAGAAAATTGAGCAGGGAAAAGCTCAAGTGGAGTAGAGATGGGACACTCTACCTCCGCTAAGTCCAAATCAATTGTCCATAACAATTCCCAAACACTTTTTGGGTAGAAGTTGAACCTCAATCTGTTGATTTGTTATACCAGCAGCTTCCGTTGGATACCCCTGCTTCTGCTTCTGAGAGTTAAAATACACCCCAAGCCCCAAGTTCTTCCAGGACGTGCAGAAGCCATATGTGTGGCAGATCCTGGAACAGCCCGGCACCAGCAATGTTGATCCCTTGATTAGCGTCGCCTCTTTAGTAGGGGTTAACATAGCCATTACAATGGAAAGTATCACTAGTGAGTATCCTCAGGTCAGAAAGGGCCTTTCTTCCTTTTTGAGTAACACAAAGCCCTTGGATGTGCATGTAATAAACACTGATGGTTCTTCTTATTTGGAAATGCACTTAATGTGACATTTTCATCCAAAACACAAAAATACGCACTATCATAGACACACAGGATCCCCTGTGAACATAGTCTCTACCCAGCTGGTAACTAAAATTCTGTTGAAACCAGATGTGGACCATCAAGTAGTATATGGGACCGCGGGGACGCATAGCACTGTGTCTGAAGGAGCATATAACGCGTTGCCTTTACAATTTGGGTCAGTCTGGGCTTCCACTCCAGCGGTGGTTTTGCCAAATAACAACTATGACATGTTAATCGGCGCGGCATTTATGAGGAAATTTGGTGTTGTGATAAATATGGCGGAGGAAACTCTTACTATTTTAGGCCAACAGATCCCCATATATTTTACCTCTTGTGGAATCCCAATGGATCCATTATGCTCTAGTCAAATCAATCTAGCATACAGCGATGGAGTGATTCCTGTTTGTTATTGATGACTGAAGTGGCAGACCAGGGCCCTCCCCAACCAGATTTATAAGTACAAAGGGATCCCGCTTCAGGCAGCAAGCGCTTTGAGCCTACCATCTGGACACCAGTGCATAGTAGGGACTGAGCTTGAAATTGATGTCCCTAAAGGGCTTTATAGAGAAATTATGGCGCCTCACCAGCACTCATGGCTTAGACCAAATGTGGATTCAGGGTTACTGCTACCTGGGAATGGGGAGGTGAAAGTGCTGCTAACAAACTTACAGAAGGAGACAATAACAATCCAGCGGCACCAAGTGGTGGCTTACCTACACTTAGTTCCTATAGAGGAAGTTCGCCATATTCATGACTTTGGCTCATGGGAGGATCTCAGACTACTGGCAAGTTCATCGTTTGACATATTGACCATGGTTCTGCGGGAAGTGCTTATGAGATTATTGGCGGAACAGCAAGATAAAGCTATGGGATTATTTGAAAAGTATCAGATATTTTTGCACATGATGATCATGATTTGGGGTGCGCTCAAGGGGTGGTACATCAGATAGATATGGGGGATCACCCTCCCATTTGATCACGACCTGTTAGACAATCAAAAGCGGCGGAAGAGGTTGTCTCCAACGAGGTGGATAAACTTATTGTGTAAAGCATGCTAGAGCTGTCAAATAGTCCATGGGCATCACCTGTGCTCATTGTAAAGAAAAAGTTGGCTCAAATTGAATGGTTATTAACTATTGCAAACTTAATAATGTAACAAAGAAGGATACCTGCCCTCTTCTGTGGATTGATGATGCGTTAGACTGATTGAGTGGGGCGAATTATTTTTCCGCTATGGATCTGACCTTGGGGTACTGGCAGGTAGAATTGCCATCAGCGGAATGGAAGAAATGTGTGATCATCACTTTGAGAGGGTTATTCCAGCTGAATCGCATGCTACAAGGGTTGTGCAACGCCCCAGCTACATTCCAGCGTGCCATGGATACGCTTTTAGGTAATTTAAAGCTGTCCTGCATCTTAGTTTACCTCAATGACATCAATATGTTCTCGCGGACATTTACAGAGCACCTTGCACACTTGGAACAAGTGTTTCAGCGCCTCGCTGCTGCCAATATTAAAATCAAGCCTCAAAAGTGTCATTTCTTTAAAGAGCAACTAGAATACCTCAGGTTCATTATGGATTCAACAGGCTTTAACCACAGCTGGCTAAAGTGGAAGCAATAAGCAAGATGACTCTCCCAGGTAATAAGTGAGACATTCAAGTGTTTCTGGGGATGGTCAGGTATTACTGATGGTTCATTCCCAATTTCAGTTGTATCATGGCCCCGCTCTTTGAGTTTAAATTAAAGTGCTTCTTTTAATTGGATGGAACGATGCCAGAGCGCTTTTGATGTGCTGCAACCCTGTTATCAAGCGCACTCATTTTTGCAATACCCCAACTTTGACAAATAGTTCATAGTGCAAATGGATGCATCCCTCTCTGCTATAGGGGCAGTATTATCCCAGAAGGATGATGATGGTGTGGAGCATCCTGTCACATTCTGTAATTGAAGCTTGAACTGTCACAAACAAAATTACAACATGACTGAGAAGGAGTGTTTAGCAGTGATCTACGCTTACAAAAAGTTTCAGGTATATTTACATGGGGTAAGATTCTAAGTAGTGAAAGACCACGATTCCTTGCACTGGCTACAGAATCTTCATGAACTGGAAGGACAGCTCGCACGGTGGGCTTTGAAGCTCCAGGCGTATGATTTTGAGATTATACACCGTCTGGGAGCAAAACATCAAAATGCAGATTGTCTGTCTCGGCTGCCAATGGATGCTATCACGGCAGATTTAGCTGACATAATGTATGAGAAGATGGTGGCAAATAAATACCAGTATGAGCCGCTGCAGGTGATCAAGGTAAGAGATGAACTCATGGAGGATACTTTTCCTATGTGGGGAAGAACTATATAAGTAGATTGAAGACTCAACGCTGAGCTTCCCTAAACCTTTGGCTAGACCCTTGATTATTATGGATGCTCATTGGGCTGTAGGACATAGAGGATTGTGGAAAACGCTGGAGTTTTTGTGACCCCAATACTACTGGGAGAGCATGCATTATGACATACTGGAAACAGTTTGTTGTTGCCATCAGTGTCAAGTAAAAAAGCCTTTCCACAAGAAGACCACATATCAGCTGGTTAACCCCGTTTCGCCTGCCACACCATTTCCATTGATGTAGTGGGAACTCTGCCAACTAGTGCCAATCAATCCAAGTATATAATCGTTGCCATAAATCATTTGACCCAATAGGTGGAGGCTAGGGCTATTAGCGACTTGGGCACGGTCACCACTGCCAAGTTTATTATGGAGTGTGTTATACAGTAACACGGCTGCTTACAGTTCATTCTGATGGATAACAGAATCAATTTCACTTTGCACATCCTGTCAAAGTTGAATGAGTTGATGGCAACCTGCGGGGTTTTGACCACCCCTATCATCCAGAATCAAATGTAATGGTGGAGTGGGTCAACAGAACCCTAATGAACATTCTCCATAAATTGGTAAAGGATCAACCCTCATAATGGAGTGTCCTTCTACCTACAGCTGTGTTTGCATATAATATCAGCTATCATTTGTCTACTGGTAAGAGCCCATTCCAACTGCTGTATGGTCAACATCCAGCTCTGCCTGCTTTGCTTTACTTGTGTGTAGAGGATACTGGTGGGGTGGACCCACAGCGATATTTAAAGAATCTTACAGACACATTGATCAAGCTGCAAATGGAAGCCTACTCCACTAGTTTAGCTAAGAAGATTCGCAATCAAGCAGCTGATCAGAAGCGATGGAACAGACTTCCGCTGTTCGCTGTAGGAGACCATGTCTTATTCCACGACCAGCATGGGTTTGGGCGAAAAAACAAGCTCTTCAACATCTGGGCCAGGCCATTCAAGATAATTGAGAAGACTGGCATGGATGTCTACACTATTAAGGAACCTGCGGGGGTTGGATTATAAACTGAGTTCATGCAAAGTTTCTTCAAGCATATAAACAGTAAGAGCCTTTTGTCCAGTCAAAGGGGGGTAGTGTTGGGAAGTTGATATTACTTTACGATAGGTTACCTATATCAGTGGATTGGAGTATGAATTGAGACGAGTCTCAAGATTAATGGGAAAGGTATATGAATAATAACTGATCAAAATGTCAATCATTTAGAAAATCAAGGGGAATTATGCCAAGATTCGATATAAATGAGAGCTTCTAAAAAAGGGAAGACAAATAGACTACCAAGCTGAGGATGCATCCGGCTTGAGGAACTGAGATATAAAGAGTCACATGGAGGATTGAGGAAGAGGTTGTTTTACCGGTGATTTAGTGGTTGCAGATAAGTTTGCAATCTATATTAAATAAGGGTCAAAATATGGGGCGATAGCTCCATATATAGTTTTTTGAGTTTTATTAGAAAGTCAGCGATCTTCATATCATCTGATTTGGTTGCTCAGTGGCTAATACCCTGTGCAAACTGACTCATCGGAATTAAGCCTATACGCTGAGAATCAACAAGAAGATTTAAGAGGTCTTGAGCATGGTAAGCCTGGTTGATGGCGGAGGGCAACAAAGTCACCAAAATGGCTATAAATTTTCCAGTTCTTGCATAACCCATAATTCCACATTGGCAGGTGTCATGGATACCAGAGAAGATCAATCTATAAAAAATTATTCAGAAAGAGGAGATTTTATTTAAAATTTAATAAAAAAATTGACCATATATCCTCCCTGTGTTGGACAATTGCTTAAAAAGCTCAGTTAATTAAGAATAATTTGGGCTGCACGGAATGGGGCACTTGATTGTCTGACATAAACCATCAGAACCTTGAGTGGGGAATGGAAACTAAATACTATAAACTGACTTCAGGGGTGTCAGCGGTGGGCCTAGTTATCATCAATTTGTCCTAATATGCCTGAATTGTGGTCCTGTCATGATTATGCCAATTTGAGTGGCAACGTCTTGCTCAATGAGTAAAGGGAGCCTCTTATTGCCATACCATACAGGGACGGTCCCATGAGGTTAGGAATGGTTTTGGGATGCCTAACCTTCCTGCAACTTATTGCTCTGGCACCCGTTCAGACTTGTAGATATTGGAAGATTGAGGTTGTGGCATGGGAGGGGAAGGTCCATTAGTTTTAAATAATTTTTCAGAATTTGAGAACAGCCAAAAGGAGGGCTGCATCACATCCATCTTATGTTGATTTTTACTTGCCATTACCTTGACTCAGATCTCTCCAATCTGACATAACAATTATTTGGTCATCAACACCAGGATGGGTGGCAGAACTCCCAGAGGGTAGGCTACAACCCACCACTCATCCACCACATTGGCGAGATTGCCTTGGGAGATAAGGGGGCGGCTGGCCGCTTTGGACCCTTCTTAGGAGGGAAAGGAAATGTCACCCAGTCCAAGCACAAGAGGCGCTCCCCCCGGACTTACACTAATGGTAAAATCTGGGTTGTATACTAAGTCAGACTAAAAAGATGGCATCCTTGTCAACGGGTAAAGGGAGTTATTGTATGCAAACTAGGCGAGTGGGAGGTCATCCGCCCAAGCATCCTGAGATGCAGTAGCATAGCAATGAGAATATTGTTCTAGTAAATTTTTAGTCCTTCCTGTTTGTCTTTCAGACTATGGGTGGTACATGGACAACTGGCATTGTTTGATTTCTAGCGCCCAAACAAGAAGTTTCAAAATTTTAAGGTGAATTGGGGCCCTCTGTCAATCACAACTTCTTGTAAAGCCCCAATCCCAGTGAAGACGTGGTACACAAACAGCCAGACCGTATTTTGACCATTGTTGTTTATAGACAGGGAATAAATATGGAGTTAGTTGTAAATTGGACCGCCACCATTATTGCATTAAATCCTCATTAGGTCACAGGTCTACAATAAAGTCTACTAATATTGACGTCCAGTGCTCAACACCTGTTGGAGAGGGTGTAGGAGTCAATTACTACCTGACCTGTACACTTTTGATCGCGCTCAGATGAGGAGGTTTTCTATCCACAATGGCGCTTCCTTTGTAAATCCATTCCAGTAATTCGCGCATTTAAACAGGTTGATGCATTTTTTTCACCAAGGTGCCCCATGGTAAGTGGGTTATTGATGTTTTCTTATGACCTGTGGCATAAAACTTTGGGTACCCAAAATCTGTCATGGAAGTATATCAAACTTTCTTTTTTGTGAGTACCATCCATAGAGGCTTTTTCCTTCCAGGATACTATCACTCAGGGCTTGTTACTTCAGTGTTTTGGTTTGGGAATTTAGCATGCCCTCTATAAGTGGGATTTTGGTATCATTTTTTGGGATTTTTTTGGAATATTAGTTGTGAAGGTTCAATAGAGTTGATTTTTGGTTCAGGTGGGTGTCTGGTGGGTTTTCTTGGCTTTGGGCGGAGGTGATAGTGGCTAAAGCTGCCATTTCCTGAGGGATCTTCCACAATCCGCTCCAATAGGTACCATAATCAGTTTGTTGTCCTCTTCTGGATTGGCCTGACTGACGGACTTCTTAAGATGTCTGGAAGTGTGTGCATCTGTCCTCAGATAAGCTCTTTTTCAAGATGATACTGAGAAAGTCATGATGCATCCTTGTTTGTTGGTGTGCCAGTTTATGGAGTTTTCACTATTACATAAGTGACTTTTTGTCCGTTTGCACTGTCATGGTGTTCTTTGCTTCTTGCAGAAAGTATCGCCAGTGCATCAGTGACCAGGCAACGGCGGCTAATTTTTTATAGATCGCCCAAAAGCGTTAGGGACCTGTGAATTTCTTAGAGAAGTACGCCACCAGGTGTTTCCATCCACTGTGCTTCTGCAGTAGAAAAGTTCCTATGACTGATTCAGAACCATTGCAAGCTACGATATATGCTTGAATTTGTTGACATAGTGCATGACTGGCCTGCAGTGAAACTTTTTTATGGCGTCAAATACCTATTGGCATCCTTCTGACCAGACAAATGGTGTTTTTACCCGTAAGGGGGTGGAGCAGGGTGGCCAGTTCCCAGATTGCTGGAGAGAACTTTTTTAAAAACATGGCAAATTTTAGAAAGCTGCAAAGCTGTATTTGGTTGGTGGGGTAGATAATGAACTTATTGCTTCCAGCTTGGAGGAAGTGATGATGTGTCCATCCTAGAGCATGAGGTTTCCTAGAAACTGCAATATGTCTTTAAACACACATTTTGAGGGCTTCACATACAGGCATGCCTTCTTTAGGGTGGCAGCCACAACAACTAAGTCCTTCTAATGCTGTTTAGGTGTGGGGTGTACCAGGGTGTCATCAATATATGCCATGGAGCACATAAAGCAAAGGTCTTTAAGCGCGTGATCAATGACCTTATAGAGAATGGTGGGGTGATTTTGAGGCCAACCGGGCTGAGCTTGAACTGGTATATGTCATGGAATGTCTGGATCTCTGTACGCCATTCTTGTCCTACTTTTACTCTAGCTCAATGGAACATATTCATCAGATACATTAACAAGGACACTTTGAACTTTAAAGTTTCTTGGAATATGGCGGCCTCAGCAGTAAAGGGTAGTGGTTAGGAACAGTGACATTATTTAGGTGGCCGTAGTGTACCATCTGGCTTCTGGGAGAACACCACTGGGGACAACACAGGCGAGGTTTACTAGCCATCCCTTAGATAGCATCTCATTAATACAAATATTCAGATCTTGGTCTTTTGCAGTGGTTTAGGGATAGAGTGGACACTTGATCTTAATGAGGTCCATTGTTGAAAAATAATTAAAAAAAAGTCATATTGGGGAAGCAGATAATTTGTGCAATCAACTTTGAAGATCTGCATATAGGGGCTTGAGGATGTGAGCATTTGGGCCGTTCTAGAATAGCATTGGAGGGGTGTATTCTATGCTAACCACGATGTTGTTGCTTTCTGTCAAGGTAGGGAGCATGGAGATTTGCCTACCTAGTAGTAGATTTTGAAAGCGATAATGTTCTATTCAAAGTTGATGTATACCAACTCTCAGCGCCACAAACCCACATCTTAGATCATATGGTGGAGCAAGTCTGGGATCGCTGAGAATTGGCGTGGAAGTGGTGAACATGGGCTGATAATTGTAGCGGCTTACAAAAGGGAAGCATAATCATTGGTATGCGCGAGGCTCCCTTGACAAGTGTCCCTGTGGTCACCATTAGGTCTAATGCCTGAGCCACCTTGTGATTATGGAAGTTAACAGATTCATCAGTGTCCACTAAGGCGTTTATTATCATCTTATTGATCCTACTGTAATATCTACAATGAACAAGAAGTAAGCGCAATCATGTATATTGGAGCTATTAATGGCGCATAACCAGGTTTGGTATCAATTTCTGTGGCTGATTTTTCTTGGTCTCAGGGTTTCATCAGGAATTGGGAGGGCATTACCACTGCTCAGGCGTAGGGTAGGGGGGCCTAAGTGGGGTCTGTTAAATCTGTTAATGGGCGTACATGGTCAAGATAATCAATGACCAAATTTGGTAGTAATCCTCATCAATTTGTTCCATCAATACTAGTTGGAAAAGGGGACACCAGTAGGGCCTCTGGGTTTATCAGGATGAAGAGCATACCTGAGGATTTATTTGCCATGTCACCTATGAGATTTAGGAACTTAGTCCCTTGGGTGTCAGGCTTTGCCACTAGAATCCTGGAGTTGTGCAGTACATTGTGATGGCTACTCAGTTGAGTGGATGACTGGCTATCGCATGAAAAGTCTGGGTGCGTTTTCTGGGCTGTGGGAAATGGTGACAACAATTCAAATATTCTTCTGAATTGGGGCTGCATTGGGGCAAAGGGGGTGATAGCAAGTACTACTGGTGCCTGGGAGTGGGTTATTAGGTGGTACTTGTCTGCTGGGTTGGACTTAAGTACCCCATCAGTGTTCTGATCCAATTCCTCATCTCACATCCAGATGCCTTCTCATCTCTATCCATTGGCATAAGAACTCATTTATTGTGGGTGGGAGGGGTGTTCTGTTAGTCCGGTGGTAGGGTCTCAGCAGTAAAAAGTTTCCTGTTCCATCTGTACCCATGATGGGATTCATTTGCCATTCCAGTCTGTATGCTCCCTCCAATGTCTGGGGTCCATTATACCATGCTGTGTGGGAGCTCATCCCCTGGTTGAAAAGTCCCAGAAGGCAGCAATGGCAATATTAACATGGAGATGAAAGAATTTAATTTTCTGCCTGAATGCCTTGATGGTATCATATAAACTCAGGGTAAGGGCCCATAAGAGGATTAGGGAGTAATAAAGTTGGGGCCTAGATAAAGGGGTAGCCACTATTGATGAGGCAATCATAAAGAGAGAAGGAGGAGCCTCTCTTAGGTAGGATTCTGGTAGAGTACTGTATGAGCACACATTTTTGCTTCTCCTTGTAGAAAATTAAGTAGGGCCAGCAATTGCTATTCCTCAGAGATCTCCTTGTTGCCTGTTAGGGTGTCTTGCAGCTGTAGTTTGGCCAGTACCCCCTGATACTACATAGCTATCTCATCTGAAGGGCATGAGGTAGTCCAGCTACCACCATGTTGTAAGATTGAGTGCTCAAGGGAAAACTCAGTTGCGCTGACCAGTCCAGGAGCATTTGTTTAAAGGCTTTAATTACCATAATCCATGACCAGCATGTCAGGAGAGTGCGCATAAGGCTTGCTGAAAGTGGTTTGACCAACCGGTAGTTTATGCAATTTTAATTTAATTTAAAATTTATTTGAGATATGCTGACCGGGGGAAAGTCATTACTGATACTCAAAGAGCAAAAGAACCAAACAAATGAACAAATGGAACAACAAAACAAAAACCTAAGGACCATCTAGTACTAAAAAAAACAAAAACCTAAAACCCCAACCAGGAAGGAGCGTGATCTGCTAACCCACCATGGCAAAGTGTGAGGGGTGGGGTTGGGAGGCTCTTCTGCAGACATGTTCTTCATGACAATATCACTATAATTGTAGAAATGGACTAAAGTGGAGAGCCATGGCGTTGGGGCATCAGCGTAGTGTGGGTGGATGATGGTATAAAATGAGTTTTCATCCTCATCATCAAGATCAGCTTAGTAAACAGCTTCAACAAATTCTGCTAAGTGATGTTCAGCTTGAATGCAGGAATTGGGTGATTGGGAAAAATTGGATATACTTTAGCAGCAATTTATCTGATGGTTCAAAATCTGCTAGTTTAATGACATGCAGGACAGTGGCTTTAGCAACGTCAAATAATTTGTGATTTCGCTTTGGGCTGCTTTGGGGAAAACAGAGGGTAGTAGAGTGTGGTCAGCCCTAGTTGGAATTGAGCCATTAATTGGGCCACTGCTTTGTGTAGGTTTGGGCAATGGGGAGAGGCCACCGCTGCTAAGGTGAGCTGGTGGTCACTTTGGTAAAGGGTGGCATTGGGTTTAGGAGTTAAACATTTGGGGGATGGGGTTTTGTCAAAATCAGAAATGAAAACTTGACCCAACCATGAACTGCCAAGTGGTTCACCAGATTCCTCACTCATGATAACTTTACCTGATTCATCAACATCAACCAATAGGTTCCATGGATTTTGGTTCATGAGAATAGTGGATGAAGAATTCGGATGGGTAAAAGTCAAATGGGCTTCTTGGGTGCAAATGGTGGTCCAAGCATGACTTTAATTGGTGGGGGTGTAATTAGGTGAGTTCTGTGGACAAGATTTGGTGGGGGCTGATTTCCCACTCTCGCCCATCAAACAAGAACGTTGAGTGGGAGGGGGTAACAAAACGCCCCATTTGGAATCCATTAATAGGACTTCAAAGCTGCATCAGAGGAAGTGGCTCAGGGGCAGGATTTTTTGGAATGGTCAAACCCAAAACAATGGGGACAACTATGGTGACCATTATCCACAAAAGTTAAAAAATGAGCTCAGGCGCCAGTGTGCATTTTTTGAATTGATGTTTTTACCTTAACGAATATTTAGATATAGGGTTCAATCCATCACTTAAATTTTTTAGAGTGCGGCCCATGACTTTATAGGAAGTTTCTGAAGTTGTATTTAATTACTTTTGGTGACTTCAACTTGGTGCTGTAGTTATAACTTTATGCCAGATAGAATCACATAACTCCGTCAGTGAAAATTTCTTCTACCTCAATCTAATAATATCTTTGGCTCCTGGCCTAGGCATTTATATATGCTAAAATTATCTATATTTTTAACTACTATTTTGTCCCCCACGCTGGTATGAAATAGTTTGGTATAAGATTTCGCCTTTTTATTATGGCCATCCACTGGAACTGTGAATGCAACTGATTGATTGTTTTTAGTTTTAATTTTATTTGAGGTACACTGACCAGGGGATGGACATTATTGATACTTGATGAGAAAAAGACCAAACAAACAAACTAATGTAACAAAAACAAAACAAAACCTCCAACCAGGCGGTGAGCGGAATACTGTTAACCCACCATGGCAGAGGGGGACAGGGGTCATGCAGATCTGCTACAGGCTTATTTTTCATGATAAAATCATAATGGTTGTAGTAGCGGAAAAAAGTGGAGAGCCAGGGCGTTGGGCCATCAGCATGATGGGGTTGGATGGAGGTGAAATATGGGTTACATGCCTCAAGATCTGGTTAGAAGACAACTTCAATTAATTATGCAACGTAATGTTCATATTGAAGGCGGGCATCTGGGAGTTGGGCCAAATTGGTTATACTTTGCGGGGTAATTTAAGAGGTTGGATTGAATGCTGCTAGTTTTGCAACATGTAAGACTGCATCACTGGCAGCATTTGTCAATTTGGTGATTTCCTTCTGTGCAACTTCAAGGAAATCAGGGGGTAATTGATTGTGCTCAGCCCTTCATGTAATTAGTCTACTGATTGTGCCACCATTTTGAGGAGGTTTGGGCAATGGGATGAGGCCACCTCAACTAAGGTGAGCTGGTGGTCACTTTGGTAAGGGAGTCATTGGGTTTAAGAGAGGATCGTTTAGGGGAGAGGGTTTTGTCAAAATCAGAATTTTAAAATTTGGTTCATTCATAATTGAACCGACTGAGAAATTCCTAGGTTTTCTTATTTGTGATAGCTTTACTTAATTTTTCAACCTCATCCAATAGTCCCAAGGATTCTGGTTCATGAGAATATTGGAGGCTGAATTTGGGTGGTTGGTGGTAGGCGAATGGATGGATGCTTGGGTGTGATTAATGGTCCAAGCTTGGCTCTGATTGGCTGAGTTGAATTTAGGTTGGTTAATGTGGTTGAATCTTTTGGTGGGTGCATATTGCCCACTATGGCCCATTGAGCAAGAATATCAGGTGGGAAGGTGAAACAAAACGCCCCATTCAGATTCAACTGAAAAGGTTCCAGAAGCTGCATAAGAGGAAGTGGCATGTGGGTAGGTCTTTTTTAATAGCTAAACCCAAAGCAGAGGGGACAAATTTGGTGACCATTATCAACATAAATGAAAAAGAAATGCTCATGCGCTTCTGCGATATGAGCATGGGGGAAACTGCTGGGCTATGGAAGGGTGGTGTGGAATTATGGTGGCAGTTGCACAAGGGGCAGCAAGGCGCTCTTCACTAGATGGAAAGCAAATATGAGCTTGGGCTAGGTGCCATAAGCCAAAAGCCCCGCCATAAGCTGTTTGTACAGAATTTGGGGTGGGAGGTGGGAAGGGAGGGATGCAAAAGAAGCCATTAATGTGTTGTCAGAAGGGAGGCAAGTATGGGTAGTTGGAGTGGGACAGTTTTTGTAAATAAGTTGTTTCAAAGCTGCAGCTGCAGCATCCTCCTCCATATGGAAGCCTATGTTGAAATAGCTCTTAAACGGGGTTGAAATCAATAAAGCCAGCTGGTGCAAATGCAGCGGTGGCAAGTTTAATTATTGCTTTGTTAGCATATGGGAATAAATGCCCATAGTCTACATGTAAACAGAATCAAATGTTGGAATGAGGGAGGGCGAGAGTATGATGACGAGAAAGGTGGATGCGTGCAAGGTGAAGTGCTAAGTCCCAGGGGGAAAATTGGCCAAAAGAGGTTGGTGGGCTACTCAACCTCATCCAAGCGTGTTTGCCTGCAGGGCGGAAAACTCTAGGTGGTGGAGCGCTGCTGCCCTACACTGAAGAAGCAGGTGGCGGATTTGCAGACAAAAATTGAAAAAGGACGTGGCCAGAAGGTAATTGTAAAATAAACTTTATATTTAAAATTTTCTCAAAAGTGAGATTGAGCGGAAAGAAATTTTACAACTGGTTGATAGTAACCATTATGAAAATACCTTATCCCTAATGATTTTCTCTTTTAGCATAATTTAGATTTTTTAATAGTATACCACTTTTGAGTTCTTCTTAGTATACAATAAATGAACCAATAGGAATGTTAATAGAAGGGGCATATCTTATCTGGATTATAATGGTAAGATGATTTTTTCTTACGTTTTTAAGAGAATTAAGCCCAAAGAAGTGATATCATAGAGAGTCATTGAATCTTTCGCTGTAAAAAATACTACAAAATTGCTCTTTATTATTTATATAAAATATTCCTCTTGCTGAAAAGTGTTTTTTGCAAGTTTTTTAAGGTTACTGTCATCTAACAGTACCTTATAATTTTGAGCATAGTAACCTAAGCATTGAATTCCAACTCCTAAGCGAAAATTTCAACAAGGCTGTATAGGATTTTTTTAGCTGTCAACTGTCCCATAATTAAAAGGTCTCTAGCCATTGAAATCAACACTGCTTTAGGTGCTGGGCTTATTATGGCAAACATTTGATGCGCTAATGAAAGAATTGGCCTCCATTGGGGTATTTCAACACCTACAATAGCATACATAGCCCTGCATGGCATCAAAGTTATGAGAATTTGAGAGTAAAATCCGCTAGTGGAGAGGTGTAAAGAAATTGGTCAACAAACATTAATCCCATTCTGACTATTAAGATAATAACTGATAACAACATTCTCCAATGCCTCCTAAGCTCTAGGAAAGCTGCTCTGTTCAGATGGTGGAGCTCATGTTAGTTAGTCAGGGTGGGTTTAAAATTAGGCTAATCTGAGCAAAAAATTTAGCTAAAGATGGTCGCTGTATGTTCATATCTTGATCTAATAGAATTTTTATTGAAGTTCCATTCATTTGAAATGTTCCTCTCAATCAGTCTTGGGCGCTATAGACTGTTTTTGTCAATATAGCTTGTTGTTTGGGGTGGAAATTGTTACTTACATACTCTTGGGCGTTGGGTTGTATGGTCAGCTCCCCAAGGTGGGTTTCCTGGTTGACTCCGTTGAGGGAAGTTAGTAATCAAATCACCAAGGAAATGACAAAAGCCATTACAGAGATGTTAAAATCTGGGCCGCTGGATGGTTGCTCGCTTCTGCGCCCTGATTTCAACTGCACATATTCTTTAATACTTAAGTTGATTGTTTGATAATATATAAACTGGGGCAATAATAGTATGAAAACTTTTAAGGTTGATTGCCCAAAAGCCATGCTGAGGGAATTTTCCAACGCTAGAATGGTGCTTCTTCGTCTTGAAGATATTCTGGTACTGGTAGGGAAAACTTTCCCTATTCTCCTCTCACAGAGCCAAGCAGAGACTTGAGAACAACAACTAAAGATATATTATCCTTGCACTTTTAACTCAAGAGTAATGTCAAACAACCAATGTAAAACAACTTAGTTGTTATCAAGTTTTGATTTAATTTTATTAAGGAATATTTTGCTTTTTTATAGTAAAGATCAACACACAACTTTTCAGCTGTCCGCTGGAATTATTTGCTCTCCTATGCTAGTTTGACCCTCAAATGTAGGCATTGAATCGTCAGGTATCTCTGACTTGATTTTCTTAGCTGCGTAATCCTCAGCTGCTTGGAGACCAAACAATTGGTGTCAGGAACTCAAAATGTATTGTGTTGGTCAATGACAATTCAACCATTTACCACAGGCGTTAGAACGCTTAGGTAGTTTATAGCAACTCTCCATCCATTCACTCTGAATGATTCTCTCATAATTCTAAAATTGGGTGTTGTTCCCTCATCAAATTCTATACTCAATATCGGTTGGGATGATTCCCAACAAGAATATTTTTAGCCAGCAACCGCTGCCAAGATATTAGATCGTTACTGTAATAATTTGACTATTAAGTTTTGTTCTCTCATATTTTTTATGCTCAATATTATTGGGGATGATTCCCAATGATAATTCCTCTAGTTGGTAACTGTTGCCAAGATATTTGATTGTAACTAATTGTCAAATTTTCATTAATTGGTCAATAGGTTGGATAATGTGGTCAACTGAAATTCCACATATCTCCCCTCTTGACCAGATTATCCAGTGGAAGATAGAACCCTCAAGGATGGAAGACTCCTCAGCCTGCGCTTGTATTTGGATATCATATCTCTATGACCTCAGCGGAGTTTGGCTCTGTCCACATTTAACGCCTATATGATCTGATTGGCTTGTTTACTTCTTATCCTTAATTGCTACCCACTGCCACCTCTTCTTGAGCGCGGTTCCCACAACCTCATGCCACGCCAGTCCCATCTCTGCAACATTGCCAAAAGATCAATTGGTCCACCTGTACTAACCCCAAGATGGGTTCCCAATGGCATCTTGCCATTCAACCTGTACCAACCCCAGGATGTGTTTCAACATCTTGTTGATGGGGACTATTCCAGAAGATCTAGTTTCAGACCGTCCTGATCCTGCCAATCACTTGGGACTCATTCCCATTATTATCTTTCCCTTCCTCCATGATCAGTAGGTAGGAATATCACTATATGCACCACCATTTGAAGATTAAAATCAATATTAATATATATCTTTTTAGTTCTTTTATATTTTTTATGCATCTTTTCTTTTTTATCTTTTTTGATATATATAATTATTATCTTCCCCCTTAAGTCAAACCTTTAAGTGTTTTTTGCATGGACTCTATTGAATATGCAACCATCTTCAATATTCTTGATTGTATAGGCATCATTTGCCATTTTTGTGATAATTTTGAACGGTTCAATCCATAGGGGTGCAACTTTATTTTCCTTATGAACCCATGGGTATGCAATAGGATACCCTATTGCCCACATGGTATTTTTTAAACATAGGCTGATTCTGATCGTCCGCTTTCTTTGCATAAATTCTTCTTTTAATTGTTGTTTCAAATGCCCATGATTATAGTTCAATCAGGATATTGACCAGTCATGATAGATATTGTTTGGCACTCATCCTCAAAGATGGCTCCACTGCTGAATACTATTGCGGCAATGCAGCTTTCTGCCCATATAAAAGTTTGAACGGCATTTTCTCTGTTGCCAAGTGGTAACTGAAATTATAAGTGAATTTGCTGAACTCATATATGCTCCCCAAGCGGAAGTTTTTCCCATGACCAACTTTCATAATATTGAGGCTAGTATGCATTCATTTTTTTTACCATTCCATTCATTTCTGGACAATATGTGACTGATACAACACTGTGTATTCCCATTAATTTGTTTAGCTTGAGAATCACATATGAATCAAAATTGGTTTCGTTGTCACTGAGGATAACTTGGGGGCATCCATGCCAATATATTACTTGGTCAAGTATAAACTTCGCCATATTCATTGCATTTACTCTACTGAGGGCTTTTGTTTTAATGCATCAAGTTAAATGGTCTATTGTGACAATTATATACTTCACACCTCCAGTGCTGACACTCAATGGTCTCATAACGGCTTTGGACACCATGTGCCACGCACAAACCAGGGCGTAATAGCTGTTATCCCATGACATTCTTGTGCGGTTTGTGAAGTTGGCACTCCACACAACAGGCTAGGTAATCCACAACATCATAGTTAATAAATTCTCAGTAATAATACTGGCAAATATGATCCACTTTTTTCTTTAGGCCACCATGGCCAACGACCTTATGAGTGACTGAATAGTTTCTGCTCGTTCTGATGGTGTAGGAAATAAAAATCATTTCCTTTGTTTATTTTGTATAATTGATTGTTCTTGTTTTGGTATTTTCCATTGCCTTTTGTAGTGCATTCCAAATTTCTGGGAGTCATCCCCGATATCTCCTTTGATCATCTGCTGAAATAGCACATCAGCCTGAGGATATTAAATGAACAAATGGTAATTGAGATAATTTGTCAGCATTCTGACGCACTGCTCTAGCCTTGTGAATTACTTTGGAATAATATGCTTGAAGCTTTAAAGCCCAGCATGCCAATCGGCCCTCTGGTTCCTATATATAATGAAGCCAGTGTAGGGACAAGTAGTCAGCTATGACTTCAAAGTGCTTCCCATGTATGTAGACTTGAATTCGTTTACAGGCATGGATTACTGCCAAGCACTTTCGCTCTATCACAATATAATTTCTTTCTGCTGGCGAAAGGGTTCTGCTCACTTAGGCTACTGGATGTTCGTCCCCATTTTCATCCAATTGACTTAGGATGGCACCAATCACCGTCAATGAGGCACCCACATGGGTTATAAATTCCTGATTAAAATTTGGTTATTTCAACACTGGGCTGCTCATGAGATATATCTTTGGAGCTTATCTAACAACCTCTGTGCCTCTTTATTACACGAAAATCCCTTTTTTGGATCCTTGAGTAGGTGGAATATAGGCTAGGAATTCCAGTGAAGTCTTTGATGAATCAGCAATAGTATCCAACCATCCCCCACAAAGACTTGTATGTCCTGAACACTTTTTGGGATTGGCATCCGCTCAATAGCTTTTATTTTATGGGTTGTGGTTGTAATCCATATGAGCTTATAATAAGCCCTAAGTATTCAAGCTCTTTTTTGAAAAAATGGCATTTTATTGGCTTAATTTTCAGATTTACCATTGCCAACAGCTTAAAAGCTTCCTCCAGATCCTCCAAGTGATCTGTAAAGGTCCTACTAAAGACGTTGATATTGTCTAAGTATACTAGCACGCAGGATAGCTTCAAGTCGATGAGTATTGAATCCATAGCATGGTGAAAACTCACCAGAGCGTTGCATAACCCTTGGGACATTCTGGTTAGCAGTTATAGTCCTTGTGTAGTGATTATTGCACATTTTTCTTGATCTTATTTTGGCAAATCGATTTGCCAATAGCCCAAAATCAAGTCCATAGCCATAAAGCATTTTGCCTCCACCAGGTGATCAAGCGCATCATTGATTTAAGGCAGCGGATAGGAGCCTTTCTTTGTGATCCTATTTAGCCAGCAATAGTCAATCAATACTTGATTTGATCTATCCTTCTTTTTTACCAAAAGGATTGGACTTACCCATGGGTTCAATGATGGAATGAGTAACCCATGTTCCACTAACTTGCTGTTTCATCTCTGACTTTTGCTTCCGTTACTCTTGAACTTCAAACAAGTCTCTTCCTTATCAGTGGATATTCCCCAGTATCAACTTTGTGGAGTAAATTTTTTTGCTCATCCCAAGTTGTGATCATTCTAAGTGAATAATTCTCTATATCTTTCAAATAATTGAAGCACATACTCTTGCTGATTCTCATTAAGATCAGCAGCTGCTCATGATCCACTAATTCATTGATGCTTTCAGCAGTTTCTGCTGGCAATCTCATTTCAGAAAATGATCCAGAGTCATTAAAGGCTCTAAGTTCCACTGTCAGGAGCAAGTGTAGAAATGCAATGATATGATTCTTTTCAATTTTCATTGGCTTCTCTCACAGATTGGATAAGAGTATTCATATTTCTCCATGGCCTGGCATTACAATCCCTGGCGCCACCCACAGTTCAATCCTCAATTTTTCCATGGATTGACAATTTCACCATATAGATGTTCTGGGAGTTCCTTTGTTAACGCAGTGCTCACTAGGATTTAGGCTCCTTACAGAATAGTGTTCATTGCACTCATCATTGAAGGTATTCTGTGATTCTCCATAATTCCAATGTCATTGCTTTCCAAATCCGTCCAACTAATTTATAGCAATTGGGTATAATACCATCACTATAAATTATGTTGACAAAGTATTCCTCTTTGTCAGCGAAATCTCTCCCTTCCGCTGGTACACCAAATTCAATGTCTGTCCCAATATCATCAGAGTGTTTTCTTCAAAATCACATTTCACTCCATACTTCCCAGAAGTCCATCCCAATACGTATATCATGAATTGGATTGGACAGCACTATGGCAGGAGCTGACACCATCAGCGATCCAAACCAAATTGGTAGCGCACTGTAGGCTCCACATGAGATGGTAATGTCTGGTCCAGCCATTCCATACTCTTTTTGATGCTTTAAATCCAGCAAGATCTTCATACAATTTTAACTTATTGGTGGAAACAATACATATCGGCGCTCCACAAACAATTATTACATGTAATCTTATCCTATTGGCTAGATAATTGACATAGGTACAATCTGAGTACTGCAATAAAGTATTTACTGAATGGATAGCGGCCTTATTCACTGAATCAAGTGTGTGAGTTATTTAAGTGGATAGATCCGGGAATGACTCCTTGATTGTGCTGATTGGTAAAGAAACGTTCGCCTCATCCAACTTCGCCTTGACTAAGTCTTCAGGGCTCTCAGCAGATCTGATTTTCTCCACTAGCTATCATGCGTAGGGAAGAGCAACCTCTATAACAATTTCAGGGTTGATCCCCTTTTCTTTGGCTCAAGTTATTGCATTAACATACATGTTAACCACCAGATAGGGCAGATCTGGAGAGTCATCATTTACAAATAGGTCAGAGATATCAAATTCATCATTCATTATATCAGACAGGAAGTTTATCAGCAGTACTAGAACGTCCCTGGTCTAGACTGCTAGTCCTTTTACAGAATATGATACAATTTCTTTGGTATGAACAAGATTGATCTAATCCTTCAGCTTTTTGTCCTGACATTGGCAATTACATGGCCAGGTTTCCCACATTATAAACAGTAGATTGTCAATTTTTCCTCCATTTTTATCTTTAGTTTGCTTTCCATCGCAATTCAACTCTCAGATTTTTTAGATGTTTTGGCAAATTTGAATTATTTTGAGCCTTTATTTGAATTAATTTAAAAGTATGATTGTGAAACTTTTCTTTCTCGTTGCAAACACTTTTGCAACCCATTTAATTCAAGACTAAATCTAGTTTGGTAGTCTCATAGAGGGGATTAGTCTGCGCCCATGTCTGGGAGCAGTTGGGCAAGCAAGGCAAGAGGAGCAGGCGGAAGGCCCATGGCCTCTAACGTTCAAAAACGCCCCAGAGAATCTGGCAGAATAGAAAAAAATCTAAAAAAACTGGCACTCACAATTTCCCCGGAGATATTCGCGTGGCAAGCATGATGCAACTAGTACATCAACACGCCACATTCCCAGCCACTTTAGTCGGTGGAATTTGGAGTCCGTGTGTATCTGGACATCCAAAAAATGGCCCTATGGGAAAAATTTTGTGAAGATGTACACAAAATTTTCCTGACCACAGTGTACATTGCACCTCACTCCATGTCGCGTGGTTGGCTGGACCTAGGCTTAGAAAGCAAAATAGCAGCAGATGAGGCTGCAGCGGTGCGCATAGTGGTCAACCTCTCCGAAGGGCAACGGGTTATCGAAACTAAACGCACCAGATGGACAAAATCAAACCAAATTTTCCTCACGTTTGACTTTTTGCCTACTACGGTAAAATGTGACATTTTGGAGCAACACCTGAAATATGGTCTCGCCATATATGGCAAAATACAATCTTTTGAAATGCAACGTTTCATGCTGATGCCACACCTGTGCACCAGCAAAGCCATCGCAGTTCTGACCCCAACTGAGGAGATTGCGAAGGACCTAACCCAGATCCTGCACTCCACCTTTATTGACATCGCAGGGCACACCACCCACCCATTCCAGGTAACTGTGGACAGCGCGCCCCCCATTTGCACCCACTGTGATGCGTTCGGCCATAAGGCGCATGCATGCCCCATCAAAGAGGGCGTCACATTCCAAGAGCACCCCTCGGCAGCCATGGCCAGCGGAGAGGCGCACTACAAACCAACTGCAAGCACCAAGGAGGCTTTCCCGTGGGGAGCACAAGGCTGCTACCTATTGGTAAAGCCCATCTCCCCGCAGGAGCAGAAGAAGGCCAAGCAGGCCCGTAGGACCACGGCCAAGGAAGCGGCCAAGGCCACCACCACCATCCCACACTCACAACGTCAGGAGGACATGGAGACCTTCGCGGCGGAAGCAACTCAGGAATCCATCACCCAATCAGATTGGGAGGCCCATGCCAAATGGGCCACTCAATCCGAGGATCTGATGGGAGATTCGATCTCACCCAATTGCTGCACCCAAGCCCCAGTCAAAACTGACTTGGGACCTATCCCAACTGAAAATTTTTTTTGCCCCACTCAATGGTGCACCGAACTTATCCGCACCACAAAAATTCGTCCGACGTCAGGAAACAAAAAGCGAAGGCCAAAGCTGATGTGACTCTTTCTGCAAAAATTAACAAAAACCCCAATAGCGTTGCTGCTAATACCCGCACTGCTGTGAAAGCCCGTGGGGACCTGGAAGAGGCTGGTGGGCCCGGGGGCCCACCCCTCACACCTAAGGTGCGATGGGGGAAACCTTCACTCTAGGGACGCTGAATATTGCCAGACTCAAGGCTTCCCCATCCCAGGCTAGGAAACTGAGTTTTTTACAAAACAATTTACCCGTGGATATCCTGGCCATCCAGGAGTCCCACTGTCCACGAGGTTCCGAGGAAGCTTGGAAAACAATGCTCCTACCATCCCTATCCTTTTGGTCAAAGCACTGTGGGGTGCTAATTCAGAAAAACAATTTTTTCAAATTTACATCTTCAGAAACATTCCTAAATGGCTGAGTGCTCGTTGTCACCTTCTCATGGGCTGATGTTGCACACACAATTGTCAAAATTTATGCCTCAAACGGTGCACATGGGCATCAGGAATTTTTCTTGCCGGTCAAATCCCTCCTGCTACCCCCCAATTCTTTCCTAATTGGCGACATGAACTGTTGACTAACCTCACCAACGGACTGGTGGCCGCCCTCACCCCACACCCCACAGGTTCACATAAAACTACGCGTTCTAAAAGCCACCCTTGGGTTAATGGATGTGCTGCCATGACATGCCCCACTGCTCAAAAACATGATGCGTCCCCACGTCCACAATGGCCAATTAAGGTCCATGACCCACATCGACCTTATTCTAGTGCCAGCGGAATTCCAACCCCACATCTCCCACTTCAAAACAACAAAAATGGAATTCTCCGACCACCGACTGGTCTCGATAACATACCACTTACCTGTCACAGTTGCAAAGGCCCCACATTGGTGCAAAATCCGCCCCCCAGAGCTCACGTCGCCAGAATTTTCCACATGGGTGGAAGAGGCAACTTTGGCAAAATTGTTTGTTGCACCATTTTGTGCGGACCCCATTTCCACATGGGCAACTTTCAAAGAGGACACCATCCGCCACTCTCGCCATCTCTCCTCCAGATGCTCACGAGCCACATCGGAAGTTATATTATGCGCGCTGGCGGAATTGGCCCACTTGGAGTCCAACATTCTAGCCTCAGGATATAGCCCTGCATGGGGCCAGAAGTGGGCGGAGGCAGCCGCCCACCTCAACGCACTTGAAAGGCAACACAAACATTGGGTTTGTGTCCAATACAGGGCCACACGCATCACTAAAGGTGACAAGTGCACCGCATACTTCTTCAAAAAAATTTTTGCACCACGCCAGAGTGTGGCCTGCACACAGGTGCGAAGATCGGATAATTCTATTGTGGACACACCGGCTGAAGTGGCAATCGAAATGCAAAGATATTACTCTGAGTTATACCAAGCCAAACCAAATTCAGCTGGCCGAAATGGCAGAATTTCTTGACTGAGCTCACATCCGCACCAATTTCCAATACCCAGAAATAATGAATTTAATTACTCCAAACGGATTATGGACTACCATTCGTGGTGCGCCAAACTTAAAATGCCCAGGCCCAGATGGCATTCCATATGAGTTCTACAAAAAATATTTTAAATATATATCCCCATTGCTGCTAGCCTCACTCAACCAAAGCCTGTTGGAAACGCGCCTCCTACCAGGAGGACATGAGGCCTTTACGGTCACACTCTTCAAGAAAGGGGATAGGCTAGACTTAGCCAACTGGCGCCCCATTTCTCTAACAAACACAGACACCAAAATTCTAACAAAAATCATGGCTAACCATTTAGAGACTGTAGCATCTGCCACCATCTCCCCAGAACAATTTGGTTTCATCCCCAGAAGGTCGATTTGGGATAACGTGCACTCTGTGGCTAATGTGTGTCAGTCCACAGCCTCTGGGGCACTTGTATTCTTGGACCAACAAAAGGCCTATGATAGAGTAAACTGGGAATACCTTAGGGCCTGCCTCCAACAATTCCGCCTACCTCCCCGCTTCATTAACTGGGTGATGCTGCTCACGGAATCTGCAACAATGGCAGTGCGCGGCCCAGGTTTCCTAACGGAAGTAGTCCGTCCTCAAAGGGGCCTGCGACAAGGGGACCCCCTGAGCCCACTCTTATACAACTTCAGCCTTGACCCACTACTGCGAAATGTGAATGCCCAACTCACTGGGGTCCATGTGCCAGGCCAAACCCCAGTCAAGATGATGGCATTTGCAGATGATTGCGTGGTGGGGGTGTCTAATAACAAAGATGCACGCGCGCTTGAAGCCCTCATCCAGGAATATTCCCGGGTAAGCAACGCGGCACTGAACGCCTCCAAAACTGAAATCATCCTCCTTGGTCGGTTTCAGAACTGCTGGGCCCCAGCAAGTAGTTCCCAACCTGGCCCATCTGCTCGCCCACGTTTACGCCTTACTAACTCAAAACACACCGCTCCACTGGTGCTCCCCTTTGTGCCATGACCTACCATAGGACTGGTACGCCATCTGGGCGTGTGGTTGGAGGCAGGTGGATACGCGTCAGCAGTAATAGAGTGCCATATACTGGACAACGTGATGAAGCGAATCGCCTCTCTCAGAGCCCACCCTACTACCCTCACTGGCAGGGTTGTTCTTGCCAACTCTATGCTCCTATCCAAAGTCTGGTTCGGAGCCCAAGCCATCCCCTTCTCCCCAAGCTTCTTCAAATCCCTGTATGCTTTGCTACAAGGTTGGCTTTGGTCAGGACGCCCTCCACCAGTACGGCTAGAGGTCATGTTTGGCCCTCATCATCATGGTGGCATGGGCCTACTTGACTTCAAAGCCCATGCCGCCAAGATCCTGGGCACCTGGATTGCGGCCGTCACTGCTCCTACAATCCCATCCCAACACTGGTCCCGCGCAGCCCGCTCCAACTTCTCCCGAGCCTTGGGCCTCAACAATTCATCAAACCCCCACTCCCTGATGAAATACCTCGCTTCACACACATCAGCCACAGGTCCTCACGGGACCAAAACCCACTACAAACGAATCCTACTCTCCATGCGAAGTGCAGAGTGGAGAATTCGTATTAGTGGACATACAACCCAAAGAGGCCGCCCCTCTCCTCAGTTCACACAAGAGGTACAGGGGCTACCCATCCATGATGGCGTGATCCCCATTCGACCCCAAGTCCTATCCAGGGTGGACTACCTGGACATGATGGACATCCCTTATTCCACTGAGACCCAAAAGACTATCTGGAAATATGCACACCATCCTCTGTTGCAGCCTAAAAACACACACACACACACACACACACACACACACACACACACACACACACACACACACACACACACACACACACACACACACACACACACACACACACACACACACACACACACACACACACACACACACACACACACACACACACACACACACACACACACAAGTCCGCTCCCATGTGTGGCGCTGCCTGAGGCGGGTGTATCGTACAGCTGAGCGCTCTAATGCTTTACACTCATCCTGTGTCGTGTGTGGCAATTTGGAACGCTGTTTCACCGCCTGGAGAAGTGCCCCACCTCTAAAGTAATATGGCGCGAAGTCCAACGTCTGCTAGGCCAGGATCAAACACATCCCTTCAGTCTGTCAAGAGATATGTTTGCTTCATCAATGGCCTCCCCCCTCCCACCCTCCCTCCATGCTCTGGTGGTTGCAATCGCCATGTGGACTATCCACACGATTGTCTTGGATGCCATCGCTGGATCCATCCCCACCCTCCCTGAAGCTGTCCACAGATTCTGGTCTCATTTGGTGGATCACTTTCAAGCGTGGATGTTTGGATATCTCCCACCGCGTCGCTGACAGCTGGTCTCCTCCTGGTTCCCAGTCTGGTTCATCAAATCAGACCCCTTCCTCCACACGTGCTCAATAGTGGCTACGTCCCCTACACACGTTCCCTCCCCTTCCCATAAGTGGTGTTCCCGCTGGCAACAAGAGATAGCATCGCTTCTCTGGGGTGCCTCCCCTTGTACTAAGTTTTGTCTCGTCTGAGTCATATTTGGAAGTGTCCGTCCCATGGTCGGCCTTCCCCGCAATGAATTCAAAAGTATGATTGTGAGCATCAACGTGGCTCCAAGCATCTTCAGAAAGTCCACCATCTTCAAGGTCAATATTTGAGTTTCTAGCGCCACAACCATAATCTGATGCAGTTCTCAGTAGGGCTGAAGTGCTGTCTGCATGGTTATGCGTGCATCAAAGTCAGTCAGCACATTCTCCCCTGCCTAGATCTGGGATTATTGGTAGAAATGGTCAGTGAAACTAGCCAAAGTCTCGTCCTTACAGAAAAGTATACCCATGAACTCTTGTTTACGATTTGCCATCTGATATGGGCTTTTAAACTATAACATGATCACTGCTTTTGCTTCCACATATGACCGGTTGTCCCCATTGAGGCGGGGTAACAAAAATTTCTGGCAATCAATGCTAAGAAGTTCATTACAGTTACCGCTTTTTCTGATGGTCTGCATAACCAACCATGATCATCTCAAAGAGGCGGAGAAACTCCAGGGTGTTATCCCAGTGAAAGGTGATACTTTATCATATTTTGAAATTTCTTGGTTACTCCACTCATTGAAGATTCTTGCCCAACAACTCAAGTAGCTATAGGAGTGGCTTCAGGAGTCATTTCCAACAAACAAGCAAATGATTTGGGCATATTTTGGGGCAGAGATGTCTTCCTAGTTGAAGTTTTGCATAAATTTTCATCAGCATTATTTGCCTTAAATTGTTTACAATCACATTTGTACTTTCCAACTCCTCAATATGCTTCACATTTTTAACATATCCTTTATGAAACCGCCAGATGCGTTCTCAGTCCACTCCACAATTAGCCTTTTGGAATAAAACTTATTTAAAATGTTTGTCCTCTTTCCACTTCAAAGGAACAATATTCAACACAAGTTGTTATTCTCAGTTCCAACTTGTTTGAGCATCTCTTCTGCCTTTATTACACACTCCTCAAAGGTACTAACATCATCTTGAGATGCTGAGCTAATCACATTATGATTGAAAGGCTGTAATTCCATCTAGAGTTTTCAAAGCTAATCCTTATAAGATATTGTGGTTTCAATTGGCTTTTGACAACTCAACTACCCCCTGTAGTGAGCACCAATTGTTAAAATCTGGGCCGCTGGATGGTTGCTCGCTTCTGCGCCCTGATTTCAACTGCACAGATTTTGAATACTTGCGTGATTGTTTGATAATATATAAACGGGGTAATAATAGTATAAAGACTATTATCACTGTTGATTCCCAAAAGCAACGTTGAGTAAATTGTCCAAAGCTAGATAGGTATTTCTTCATCTTGAAGATACTTTGGTGCTGGTAGGGAACATTTTCCTTATTCACTTCTCACAGAGCCAAGAGGAGACTTGAAAACAACAACCTAAGGATATATTATCCTTGCACTTTTATCTCAAGAGTAATGTTATACAACCGATGTAAAACAACTTAATTATTATCAAGTTTTGATCTAATTTTATTAGGGAATATTTGGGGCTTTTTATAGTAAAAAAAATCAACACAAAACTTTTCAGCTTTCAGCTGGGAAATATTTTCTTTCCTATGCTGGTTTGACCCTCAAGTGATAGGCACTGAATCTCGTCAGGTATCGTTGACTTGATTTTCTTAGGCAGCGTAATCCTCAGCTGTTTGACGACCAAACAATTGGTGTTAGGAACTCAAAAATTAATTGTGTTGGTAAATGAAAATTCTACCATTACCACTGACGTTAGAACGCATAGGTAGTTTCCAGCAACTCCCCATCCATTCACTCTGAAAAATTCTCCATAATTCGATTATTGGGTGTTGTTCTTTCATCAAATTCATACTGAATATTATCAGGGATTATTCTTGATGATAATCTCATCAGTCAGTGACCGCTGCAAGATATTAGATTATTTACTGAAGTAATTGACTATTTAGTTGTTATTCCCACAATGAATTTATGGTTTTTATCATCAGAGATGATTCCCAATGACAATATCTCAAGTCAGTGACCATTGCCAAGACTATACGATTGAAACTAGTTTCAAAGTCATTAATCAGTTAATAGGCTGGATTATGTGGTCAACTGAAATTCCAACAACTTGAGTCTGCAATATTCAGCGTCCCTAAGTGTAAGATCCCCCCATTGCACCTTAGGTGCAATGGGAAGGGCCCGCTTGCCCTTCCTGTGCTGCTTTTCCAGGTTTCTCACAAGCCTTGTTTTGTGCATGGGTAACCAATTTGTGTAACTGTCCTTAGGGATCGCCTTCACTGTAGGTTTATTGTCAGATTTGGGTTTTTTGATCTGGGTCAGCTTTTTAGTATAGTTTTTCTGTGGTGCACCATCAGAGGTTGACAAAAACTAACGGGAATTGGGTCAAGGGAATCAGTTTTTGATTGGTGCATAGTAACTTTTCATGGGTGAATCTGACTCAAACATTTGTTCCGCAGATTGGTGGGCCCAATCTGATTGGTGAGCAGATTCTCAAGACACTTCCACTGCAAATGACTTGATGTCAGCTTGGGTCTGGGCAGGTGGGATCATGGACGCTACTGACAGCGCTGCCTTGGCTGCCACTCTATGGGCCTGCTTGGCCTTTTTGTGCTCTCATGGGGACACAGGTTTTACCTGATTGTAACATCTCTTCTCGCCCTATGGGAAGGCAACGTCTGTGTCAATGGCCAGTTCATAGTGGGAGTTGGCGCTTTCCATTGCATCAGGGAGGATTTTGTCTTGACTGATGCCCTCTCTGGAAGGCAAGTGTGCGCCTTATGGCCAAAAGCATGAAAAAAGTTGCAGATAGAGGGTGCACTAACCACTGTAATGCATAACGGGAAGGATTCCTGCTCATTAAGATTCAAAACAGTGGTGTGGATTACTTGGGTTAAGTCTTCTGCAATGACCACAGATGGGGTAAATATTGCAATCGCTTTGCCCATGCACAGCTCTGGAATAAGTGTGAAGCTTTGCTTTTCAAAGGAGTGAAGTTCCCCATGGCTTTTAAGCATAACCATGAGGTGGTACTCCAGCAATTTAAGCTTCATTGTTGTGGGGAGGAAGTCAAACGTAACAAAGATTTGGTTGAATTTAGTCCAACGTGTGCACTTTGTTTCAACCATCTATTGACCATCTGAGTAATTGATCACCACGCATACCTATGCAGCTCTGTCTGCTGCCTGTGCGGATTCAACCCAAGATATAACCATCCATACAGGTCATAGAGTGCGGAGCAACATATACAGCGTCTGGGAAGTGGGTTGCACATCACTGCAAAACTTTTCTCAAAGTGTTGTTAAGTTTATATATAGAAAAACTTGAACCCAAGATTTACTGATGACAGGGGCTGGGAATGCGGATTTTTGATGAACTGGTTGCATTTGGCTTGCCAGGCTAAAATCTCCAGCGAAATATTCACCACTGTTTTCTCTGTTTTATCTTGGCCACTGGTGTCACCAGGGCGTTTATGAACTTTGGATGGTGCGAATACCAACCCTATGCCCTTTAATACTCTCGCCCAACCTTTACTGATGTTGGGTGCACGCTCATCTCCTCATGTTGATTATCATACTTACCTAGTCTTTTTTTTAGTACTAGATGGTCCCAACCCAAGGGGGATATACTTACCTAGTCTTAAAACTGAATAAGTTGCAATAGTGATTTCAACGAGAAAGAAATGTTTTGGTATTTATGAGATTTGTAATAGTAAATTAAAAACTTTAAACCAATACATATAAAATTTGGGGCCACATGGTGGACTAATTTCTCTGCCAATCAAATCCACTATCTACATATTAGATAACTATAAAATTAAGCATATAAAAGTAATAGCACACAGATGGTTGGTCAAACCATTTACTACAGCAGGATTGTGTGACTTGATGCAAAGCAACCAATGTTACTGATTAAATTTGTGATCCCAAGGGCCATTATGAAGCAACCTGTCCAAAGAAGCATGATGGCATAGACTATGTGCCTCCATCACAGATAAAAATGATAACTGGAAAAGATAGAAGGCAATAGAGGAGGGACACTCTATTGCCAGGCAATAGATTGTTCTAAAATTAAAGACACAAAGAAGAAGCTACCCAAAAAATTCTCACCTTCATTTTAAATGCTCTCCCAATCAAGCTTAAACCATACCTTAGAGCTAGCACATTGCTTGGGGTAAAAAAGGCCAAGAACATATATCTAAACCCTGAACCATAACTCACAGATCAATTTTATTTTGGAGAAGTTGAAGAGCATAAAGAGTTTCCCCCTCTGAAAGGAGGTAAGTTGGTATTGTTTAGAGACATTAAAAAGTTTTGCAGATGTTGGCAAAAAAATTAAGACTATAATGACAAAGTGGATGCTCTGACCATACTTTTATCAAATTTGAATTCAAATAAATTTTTATTGTGCTATGTTGATATACTTGTGGTATATGATTCAAGTCAATATAATACTGAATAGTGGAGCTACAATAAATTTAATCTCAAGCCATTTTAAAAATAGACTAAAAGACTTCCCTGGGCGTGGACCATCAACAACAGTATTCAACCACAAGTCCTGAGAGCACTATTAGTAAAGGAGATTATAGTGCTTTAATAATGAGATTCATCTCCCTACAAAGTAGTTTTCTAGATATTATATTACCAAGACGCAATATCTTTAATAATTGGTACCAGCTTCCTTAAGTTCTAGGGAGCTGTCAGCAAATCAGCCAAGTAAAGTTAGACTGGGATGCGGACTTGGTTCTCAATGAACCATGACAGCGCCCAGAATGCCAGGGGCACAGCCATTTAAATGACATAGTTAATTGAGGATCTAGATTAAAGGTGAGGGAAATAAACAGACAAAAACATATAAAATGCCCCACAAACATACTTATAGTAGTTGCAAGAGCAACCGCAGGTCTAGCTTGGGCAGCTCAGATGGAAAAGGGTATGATAGGTTGAAGACGTCTCTGCTATTAGCATTTGCAGGCCTTAATCAGTATCAGCAGAGAGAGCAGATATTAAAAGGTGGAAGAAAGTCCTCATAGCTTGAAAGGCTTGATAGCCCAAGTGCTAGTTGATATCAGTGCTGTAGAAAAGGGTAGTTCTTGGGCCCAGGAAGAAATCTGTAGGCCGCCAGGAGGGGGGCCAAGTTAGGGGAGCCCACTGTAGTAGATATTTTTTAGAATAAGGAAGGAATAAAATTTTTCAATATTAGTTAGAGAATAATTTTGATTTAATTTTAGTAACTTTAAAATTACCCACTGGCCCCATTTGTTGTCAAACACTTTTTGTATGTGTGGGGAAGTGAAATTATATTTCACCACACCCAAATTAGGGTTAGTTGCCTTCTGAAAAATCTGCAATAAATGTTTTCACTATGGCTTAAATTTAAATTAAAATTTTAGGGAAACTAGGGATGAGTGGCTTGGAATTTTGATTAAAAGTCAAACGGCCCAAAAAGACATAATGGATTAGGTGGGAGGCCCAACTTTTTAAAGAAATGGGGTGAGCCCAAAATGGAGCTGAGCCACAGAAAATTGAGGATCAGTGCTGAGGATAGGCTCAGAGGTGGGCCACCAAGCTGATATAATCAGTATGATTGGTTGCAGCTTGGAGTTGATGAAAGTTGGGAGATATAAGGTTGCAAGTGGCTTTTGAGGCTTGGTACTCGTTTTCCCTTGCTTCAACAGCCAAACATGCCTCAGGACCATTTTGGGGAGGGGCGCTCTGGACAGGTAAAGTTAAGGTTGGTGGCAGGTGACTCCTCAGCTGGCGGCAACTTTGGGCTGGGTGGATGTGGGGGTTTGGTATCCTGGGCCCAGCTGTCAGGATTCTCCCTTTATTGGGGTGAGCCCCAACTAGGGGTCACAACTCACCTATGGGTGAATGCTGTATTGGGTTCCCCATTAACTTGGATTGAGCCTGATTTAAAGTATTGGGGATAGCCCCAATAATATTTAATTAAATACTAATTTGACACCAGCAACTAATGCTGAGGATATTAAAACCTATTGAGTTGTGGTTGAATCCCATCTCAGCACTCGCGCCCCCACTCAATTAGCCCTTTTGGAACTCACCAGCGAATTATGACAGTGATGGTCCCACTCTTCATTATATTAATAGTTTTATTTATCTCAATTGCTGTAGGCAATCAATGACAAAACTTTCCCTATCCACATCCTCTCCTTCCCAAACCCAAATCTATCCTTGAGGTCCTATAAATACTTTGAGGCATTATTCTATTAAACTTACCTTTGCTCACAATCCTTTTTTCTATTTAGCTTTACTTAAGGCATTGAAGGCCTATTAACTCGCTGAGGCTTTGGAGCCTTGATTTAATATGGGCCAGGTTGGAGTTGCTCCCCCATGTCCCAAAAAATTATTGCTTACTGCCAGGTGCCCCAAAGTGACCCATGAGAGCTAATTCCTAAGAAGGAGGAGGGGTGGTCGCAGCTGAGAGTCTTTGGTCTGAAGACTACCCTGGACCTGAACAACCCAGGAGGTATGACTAGGATTGGCCCCTGATCTACCGTAACAGCAGTCAAGCCAGGTTGAAAGCAGTAGGAACAGTCAGAAATTTCATTTGGATGGTCTGATTCTGATACAGGGCAGACAAGCCCAGGTTACCCTAGCCCTGCACAAAGCGGGCAAGCCAGGATGAGGGGGGACTAAGGTTCCCCTGAAACTTTAGGAGGATTTGGTGGGCCAACGCCATCAATCTGAATACCTGGGGTTAATCCCATTGCCATCCCCCACACCAATGCCAGGTGTCATCAATGCCAGGACCTCTTTCTGATGCTGGCTCCAGCACCAATGCCAGGTGTCATCCCCAATTCTGGGACCTCTTCTCAATGCCAGCTTTAGCGCCAATGCTGGGTGTCATCCCCAATGCTGGAACCTCTTCTCAATGCCAGCTTTAGCGCCAATGCTAGGTGTCATCCCCAATGCTGGAACCTCTTCCCAATACCATATCCAGGTCCCATCCCTTATACCAGCTCTTATGCTGATACAGGACCTCTTCCAAATGCTAGCTCTCATTCCAATGACCCCACCTTGGCTCTGGCCCCTAGCTGAGGCTTGGAGAGAATTCTGTCAGGATTCTCCCTTTATTGGTGAAGCCTCAACTAGGGGTTGTGACTTGCCTATAGGCAAATGCTGGATTGGGATCATCAATAACTTGGTGTTGATTCTGATCTGAAGTATTAGGAATTGTCCCAATAAACATTTAATTAGATTATAATTTTACACTGGCAAATGATGCTGAGTATGATAAAACCTATTGGGTCATGGCAGAATCTCATCTCGGTGCTTGCACCCCAATCAATTAACAATTTTGGGACTTACCAGCAAATTATGCTGAGGATAGTCCCACTCCCCTTTGTATTAATAGAATTATTTATCTTAATCACTGTCAGCAATCAATGCTGAGACTTTCCCTATCCCAAATACTCCCCTTCCTGATCCCAATTCTAAACTTGAGGTCATATAAATACCTCACGTCATTGTTCAAATAAACTTGCCGTTTCTCACAATCCATTTTCATAATTTATCTTTACATAAGGCCTTGAGGCCTATTAACTCACTGTGGGCTATGGAAACCTGATTTAATGCAGGCTGGGTTGGAGTTGCTCCCTCGTGTCCCAACATCAGCAGCCCTGTTACTAAAGTTAAGAAATTTTACAACACATGAGTGAAATCTTTTTTAGGTAAATCTGACATGGGATCAGGGCTGGTGTGGGGATGAAAACCTTGCCCACTTTGCAGGGAGGGCGCATACCCAGGACTCATCAACAGTATGAGCAAGGTACACCTCAGAGCGGAGTGGGTGGGCTCAAGGTTGCTGATTCCCCCTTTTAAAAAAGCAAAACTTCCTGATCAAGCTGTAGGGGTGTTATCTTGAAGCTTACAGGAGCTGTCTTTAATTTCAAAAGCAAATTTTCAAGATCCTAGGTCAATTTCTGCCTCTAAACTACTCACAATAAGAAAGTTCTCCTTATTAGATGTAACAATTCTATTAATGTAATTTACAATTATGAGATACTCCCATCTGTTTCCAGCAAGTTGAGCACTGTAGTTGGGTCCCTCAAAATAACATCTTCAAAGAGCAGGGTGTTCCACTACAAGTGGTAAATAGTTGTGAGCTACTCCTAGGAGAACATAAGAATGTTGGCACTTGTTTGTCCCTGGACCTACCAGAAGGATTGTTGGAGGAGATCTAGCCATGTGGGAAGGTTTCTGGATCAAACTACACGCATTTTAAGATTAATCATTCCTAGCATGAAGAGATCTGCGTCCTTCTTCCCAACTTAACCACCTGGAAGATTACAGTGAATGAAAATTAAATAGTTGCCTATGTCCACCTTATATATAAAAAATAAACTTATTCTTTAAAACGTTTGTGACATCATCAAAGTTTGGGTTGCTAGATGCAGTGTCAGTTACTTGATTAATTATTTACTGAAAACAGTTAAAAGACCTACCAGAAGCGCAAAGGATCAAGCCTTGATGATGCTAAAAAATGCTCTGTTATTTGCTACTAGAAACTATGACTTGGGCTGCTAAAGTGATTCTGCATTATATTGACATGCCAATACCAAGCCTATATGTTCTAGGCCTTTTGATGAAGTTGTACGGAAAGAGCTCAATAAGCTGCTACAACAAGGCATGACTGTCCCTCACGCAGACATGGGCTAGCCCTGTGCTTATTATCAAGGAAAGTACAGCTCTAACTGGTAGTGAGTGAATATTGTCAATTGGATAATACTACCAAAAATAATATTATCTTTTTTCTCAAAAAGATGATGCTCTTGACCAATTGGAGGTGCCAAATATTTCACTGCGCTAGATTTTATAAGTGGCTATTGACAGATCAACCTTTCTAAGAAGGAACAAGAGAATTCCATGATCATCACCTCCCAAGGGCTATACCAGATGACCCATATGCCTCAGGGTCTTTGCAACGCGCCTGCCTCTTTTCAATGTGTGATAAATTCTATTCTAAGCAGCCTAAAGTTAGGCTGCGTTTTAGTATATCTTAATGATACCAAAGACTTTTCACATAATTTCCAACAATATCTGTCCCACTTAGATGAAGTATTCCGTGAGATAGCTAAGGCTCACTTAAAGATCAAACTGAGCAAGTATCAATTCTTTAAGACCTAAACGGAGTGTTAGTCCACATTGTCAACATGAAAGGGATATGGCTGCAACCCCAAAGCTTGACACCATTAATTACATTATAAGTCATAAAAATAAAGAAGAGGTACAATTAATTCCTGAGGATGATATGATACTATTGTCAATTAATTAAAGTTTTTGAACAGTTAGCCAAACCTTTTTTTAGTTATTAAGGAATAGAGTGACATTTCAATGGTCTGTGGAGTGAAAATATGCCTTTACAAGTTACATGCTACCTTAACTCAAGCGCACATTGTTGGGATTTTTGCCCATATTCCCAGCTGACTAGGTTACCAGGGATTGCTAGGGGATAATTCCCTATAGAAAAGTGAATTGGATATCAGTTGACCCTGATTTCAGGGTAACATTGTTAGGGAATTTTAGGTTTTTCACCTGGGTCAGATCTGTCAGGGATTAAACCAGATGAATGCTTAAGATCTCGTCGGGCAGAGTTGCTGATGAAATATGGGCATCTGATAGTTGATCAATGATTAACTATCAGGTTTACCAATTGGGATTGGTCAGGTTTCATCACCAACTAATTTAGAATTTAAGGATCAAGTTGCAAGGTGAGTGATATCACTTGGAACTAGTGAATTGATCAGTTGTTTTGTGACCTGCCTTAATGGGTAACAAGTCCCATTACCTAAGCATGTCACTTGCCAGATATAGATAGTTTTTTGGGATCAAGAGGAAAATGTTAGGGACACGTTTTTTGAATCTTTTAATTTTAGGTCTTGTGGATGTCCAATGATGGAATCCTAGCCAGGATGGGGAAGACCATTGCTAATGAGATGAGGATGGGTAAATCAATGGCAATGGGTGCCGTTTCATTGAGGAGGTGTCAACCAAGGGTTGGGAACCAGATTTTTCTTTAAATTCCCTTAAGAATTTTTTTAATAAAAAACTAATTATGAGAGTATAAGAAAAGCACTAAAGACCAGAGTATTATCTTAATATACTTTATCAGGATCCATTTTGAGTTCTATTATTTATCAAGGAAATTATTGCTGTGTGCTTTAATTCGGATACTCTTTAAGATAAAGAGTAAGGATCTGAGTGGGGATCTAGAGAAGAGAATCTGAACTGAATTAGGGATTTCTGCTGACTGTGTGTCACCAGAGAGAATCTGTAAATGAGAATCTGAGCAAGGATCGAGTTAGGCAGTACCAGGGAATGAATCCATATTAAGGATATCCTAACTAATTTAAGAGGAAATACTGGCCAAGCGTTGGCCTAATTCTAGTAATTTATTCAACTATGGATAATGGTCTCCATACTATTACAAAACAAATTTTTCTTACTATAATACAACGAGGAGAATTGCACAACAAAGAACCTGTGAAGTTAATTAATTTAGGGTTATCAGCTGAGAATAATTAATAACCGTATAAATTTTAACACCCATCATTTGTTACCCAGACTTTAACCGATCATTCACTGTTCAATCTGATGCCTCATCAATAGCCATTTGTGTGGTACTATCCCAGCGCAATGATCATGAGAAAGTCCACCCAGTTGCCTTCTGTAGCAGTTCCCTCACCAAACCTGAGAGGAACTAAACACTAACAGAATGCACATGTTTATCCATCATCTTTGCTTCAAAACAATTCCACGTATACCCACATGGAACCAAGTTTCAGGTTGTCCCTGATCACGATTCTCTATAATGACTTTAAAATTTAAGGAGCGTGAATAGATTTTTAGCAAAATGGGTTTTGAGCTTTCAGCTTACAACTACAGATTCATACATTGTTCTGGGTTGTCACATCAGCATGTCAATGTCTCACTAGACTTCCTATTATCTTAGCATTGTCCCTTTAAGCCACCCAGTTATTTGAATTAATGAAAGCTCGCTGATTTAAAGATGAGTAGCCTACCATTCAAAAGCTTGAAAGCTATTACTTTTAAACACTGAGCTTCAAAATGGTATACCTTATAAAAATTGGAAAGTATGGCCAAAGGTCTTTATATCCTACCCATCTGAATAACCCATAATGGTTATGTAAGCTCATCAGATTTATGGCCACAGTCAGCTTACAAGGCTTTGAAACAGGTGCAACAGAGTTACTGCTGAGAATCTATGAGAACTTATTCAGAAAAACTTGATAAAGTGTCAAGTATGTCAATCTCAACAACCTCAAAATCTCTATACTATCAGCTCGTCAAGCATAAACTGGGCTTAGCATACTATCTCTATCAATTTTATCAGTCATTTGCTTTCAGCGACTTTAACCACCAATACACTGTTGTAGCAATTAACCACTTGATTAAGTGGGCCAAAGCCAAACCCATAGGTGAGAATGGTGCAGTCACTACTGCTAAGCTCATTTGGAGTATATTATGCAACATGGGTGCCCCCAAGTTATAGTGGATGATAAAGCCCCAACTTTACATCCAGAAAAATCCCCTAACTCAATATCTTAAGGGAATTTAAGGAATCCTGAATGCTTCCTACCATCCTGAGACTAACAGTACCTTAGAAAGGGTAATTGGGACCTTGGTAAAAACTAAGCAAACTTGCCACTGAACCCCTTTACAATGGACCCTTTACATCAGGGTCACCATTTTTGACTATAATATTGGATACCATAGCTCCACAGGGGGTTTGCCCTTTCAACTACTCTATGGCTGAAAACCTGCCTTGCCATCCCTACTACATTCTATTGTAGAAGATGGTGGTGGAGTTCAACCTAAGGATTTCTTTAGTTGTTTAGTTAAGACTCTAATAAAAATTCAAACCAAAGTCTACAGAGTGGCTTTGACTTGCAAAATCAACCAAAAGTTTCAAGCTGACTGTTAGATTCTGAGGATCGCTTGCTTGAAAAATTAAATCCTGCACGTCTAATCAGATTATAGTTTGGCTGAAATTACCTCAAATTATCCGTGTATTATGGAATTTTTACCGTTTGGAAGCTCACTAGGTGTATTCAAATTACTTCAACTCTTCTGGTTGATCTTAGGCTCAATTTTCCCTCTGTATTTAGGAACTTCTACCAAGGCAGGTAAAGGTACAAACTTTGGATTCTGAAATTCCAGCTTATCGACACTCTTAAAAAAAGACTCTGATATAAAAACCAGGCAAAAGAGAATTGATAAATTTTATCAATATTAGATAATATTATTTGATAATCATTTATTAGGCCAGGTGCCAGTAAATATACCTGTATGGCATCTCCTGGCCACATATCAAGCATGCAATTTCCTCTAATAATTATTTTTCACCTCCATTCAGCCCTTGAACTAATAAAATTATGCCCTATTGCTAGGACGATTGGTGGCAAATACTCTCATACTCAGGAAGATTTCAGGGATAAAAATCACAATACAAACATGCAAATTTTCTAGGATTATCCTGATTTAAGTTTTTGTAAATATGCTGATGATATATGAATTATGGGAAATCTGGCATTAATTACAAGTAAATGACGCACCCCTAATTGGGCGTTGGCAGGCCTCTCTTGTTAGCACTAGGTATTCCCATTCAGGTGGTCCATGTACAAGTGCTATCATGCCAATTATGAGGAATGACATACAAAATTTAATATAGGGCAGGCTTGATTACGATTTTATGATGTCTACCTCTCTATGGGATTTTTAGACGTTAATTTCAGATTGATCTTCAGACGATTTCTTAAGCTGAATAGTTGATATTGATACCAATTAGTTGGGACCAAATGCCAAGTTTGCTGCATGTATAATCATCTTGGATATGTAATTCTAGGGGAGCAATCCCTTTGCTTAGACTGGGAAGTTTTCCTTTTTCCAAATAAAAAGGGTCCAAAGAGGATGGTTGTACCTCTCATTACAACAGGGCGACCTCGCCCAAACGGTTGATGAGTGCTGGGTAACTGCTCTCCCTCTGAAGATTCCTTCCCCTGTCCCCACGCTTGCCTCTGCCAAATTAGTTTGCCAAATTTAGGAGATCTGCGCAGAAATTGTTGGTAACCAACATCCCCATGAGCTGGATGGATTTTATAGCTCTGATGATGCCAAAACCATGAAATTGAACTCATAAGTTTCAAATTTCTGAGTAAATAAAGCCCATCGGCATGCAACTCATAGTCAAAAGGGGGCAAGTAAAGAATCTTGGTCAAAGTCACCAGTGGCATTGAGCCATTGATCAGTATATTTTCTGATGCCAAACTCTCCTCAAAATTGTCAGGGACAATCCCCAATGGGCAGGTATCAGTATCAGGTACTGTTGCCAATAGTTTGAAACCTCACTTTAAAAATTGGGATTGGTGTTGAAGGTAAACATTTCGCTGAACAAACGCTCAAGAGACTGGTTACAGGTGGGTTGGCCATCCTGAACCCATTTCTGACCCATTGGGACCGCCCCTATGTGGGGTGGCCCTAGGTTATCCTGTTGCCCATTGGGCCAGATGCTGTCACGCTAACCAATGTAAACGCAGTAAAGCCTCAGGTCAGGCGTTTAAGGACAAACTGATAGCAACTCAGCATGCTGCTGATTCATTTGATGTTGGTTCATATTAGAATCATTTCTTCCCTCCCTCAAAAATTTTCCAGGTTAGGTCGAAATTTGAGGGCCCCAATTCCATTGCTTTGACAAGCTGACACAAAACAAAAACTATTTAATCATTTGTATCACACTGAGATAATTATTGATCAATTCTTTTATTTAACTTTTCAATAAAAATTCCTCTATCCAATTATAGTTTTTATTATTTTTAAATCTAAACCACCCCTCCCCACTATATTTCAACAATTTATGGGACCATGGTCGTGTTTACCTGGTTCTTCGCTAGGATCTCATACAAATAATGGCTCATAGGTGCTCAGTGGCAAAAGTCCTTACTGGTTTATATAACAGTCATGCAAGTAGAAGTGCCACTGGAATTCAGACTTACCATTTGGGTGCTTCAGTACTTAAGTTGGCAGGCTGGTCTAAAATTAACTTGCTGTCTTCATGACAAAATCAACCAGCCATTATTTTAATTATATTCTCTCTTCTCGTTGGGATGAGCATAGCAGTGACCCTTTTCTCTCAGATAATAAGTTTATTAAACCATCTAGTACTAAAAAAATAAGTTTATTAAGAAGTTATACTATGGCCACAATAGCCTAGTGTCTCTTAAATTTTCTAAGCCTACCCTCCAAAATGGGATTTTATGATAGGAGCTGCCAAGGTGTCCTTGGTGTCAAATAGCAGCTCTGAATCATTGTCCAAATCAAAATCAATAGTGCCGCGGCCCACTTGCCCATGTCAGTATATTCTGTTATTCTATTTTACTAAGTAGCTACTAATGTCACAAATATTGTGGTTTCCCCCAATTCTAGTACCATCTCTTCCTTATCACAGACTCAACTATAGCTGCCAATAAAGAGAATTTCGCCAACTTTTTATTGCCCATGAAAATTAGTATTGGAGCTCATCACGTGTCATTTGAGGCCTTGGTGGACACTGAAGCAAGGATAATGTTATGAGTGTAGAGCTATCCCACCAGTTGGAACTTGACCTGGCTTGGTTCCTTTAGTGATAGTCGCTTCATTGGCCTCCCAGCCCTCATACCTAGTTTTTCGCCCAGTACCTTTCTCTGTTAACCAGTTTAGATAGTGTTTTGGTTCTCCGCAATGCCAAACTTGGTGTTTTGCAGTAATCTTAGTGGTGGGTTGGTGGCGTCAACAGCATGTAAGAATTCACCTGGAGTTTAATATATTGTCATTTACTAATGACCAGACAGAAGGCGAGTTTCCTTTAGTGGATTTTCTTAAAAAACTTAAGGTCACAGTTCAATCACTTCCCTTGTTTCCCCTGCGGGTCTCCCATCTGATTTCCCTGAGGTATTGATGGGATATAAAAGTATCTTCGATTCTGAGAAGGCGGACCAACTCCCCCTAATATTAAATTTAATTTAGGGTTCAGAACAACGGTGCAGGTGTTAATATTAACTGTTCTTCATACCCACATACAGCGGAGGAGAAGGCTGCTCTTATTGCATGGTTGGATGACATGCTTTAGAAAAGGTGGTTGTTCAAAGAGACATCACCAGTTATTTCTCCCATCTTTTTTCAAGAAGGCTGAAGGCTCCCTTCATCCCTGCACGGATTATGGTCACCTAAAATAAAATCACTGTTCATGATCCCTACCCTTTGCCTCTGAAGCAGACTATTGGTAAAGTGGTTGCTAAGTCGCTTGTGTTCTCTAAACTGGATCTTGATATTGCCTTTAATCAAATTTAATTGATTAAAGGTCAGGAATGGCTTACCGCTATCTGAATAAAAAGGGGATTTTTCCAGTTTTAGACAATACCATTCAGGTTAAATATTGCACTGGCCACATTTAAAGAAAAATCAATAGTTTGTTGGGTGATCTCTGGTTCACCTGCATGGTAGATTATATAGACAATATCCTGGTACACTCCCCGACTCCCAAACAACATGCAAAAGACTTAGAATCAGTTGTGGCGGCCTTACATAAAGTGGGTCTATTTGTTAAGCCTTCAAAATGTAAGTTTTATTGGGAGGAAGTCACATTTTTATGCAACCTTGTCCTAAAGGATGGGTACGCCATTCCCTTTAACAAGTTGCATGACATCCGTGAGTGGCCCACTCCAATGACCCAAAAGCAATTAAGAAGCTTCTTGGGCACTATAATTTTCTTAAAAAATCTCCACTGCTTTATCCCAGTTAGCTGCCCCACTTCATCCACTCACAGGTAAAAATGCCCCCTTTTGTTGGGCGCCTGAGTGCCAGCAGGCGTCTGAGTCAATTAAAAAGGTGTTTTTGTATTCCCCTATCCTGAAACATGTGGACCCCTCCAAGCCCTATGTCATAGCATGCAATGTGTCATCTGTTGCTGTGGAGTGCTGTATTGCTTCAGGAGCATGAGGGTTAGAGCACCATGTCGCCTTCTTTTCCTGCAAGTTCTCTCTTATGGAGCAGTCTTGGGCCATCTATGATAAGGACCTTGAAGCCGTTTCATGGGCCCTGACCCACTGGCGGCATCTTTGGAAGGGCGCTCAACACGAGTTAACAGTGCAAATGGATTATAAAGCCCTTCTTTACTTCTGCAAACCACAGAAGTTGGCACACAGGAAAGCTTGAACCTACTGGGATTTGTGTAGCTTTAACTTCAAATATGAGTTTATGAAAGGAGCGTTAAATGTTTTTCCCAACTTCTCAAGTTTTAACACCGCACATTGCTCTGTAGATTCAGATGAAGCGGATCTGGTTACTGTCATCCCTCCCACCCAAATCTTATCCATCATCCCTCACAGGGTTTCAACAGTGGACTTAGCTCCAGATACACCCCTAATCTTCCGAGTTAGGGCAGCTTGAACATCCTGTTCCGAAGGGGTGGACCTTTTGGAGAGATTGTCCCCTCCTGAAGCTAAACATTCCTTGTATTACATAGGTGAGAGTCTCATTAACTTTTGGTCAAGGGTTTGGGTTACTTTCCTTCTTTGAGCTGAAGTGATTCAGGCTCACCATGATCCTCCCACGGTTGGACACCCTGGGAAAAAGAAGTGCCTTGATTTGATCAAGCGTACCTATAGCTGGGCAGGTTTGTCAAAAGATGTACTAACTTGGATCTCAGATTGCGTCACTTGTGCTCATGTTAAGTCAAATTGGTTGGGCAATAATGGTCTTCTTCACCCCTTACAACAAACAGAGGGTTCATGGACATCGGTGTCTGTGGATCTTTATCATTAACCTTCCCAGTTTTTAATGGGTTTACTGCAGTGATGGTGGTGGTCAATCGTTTTCCAAAACCTTTCCTTCTTTATCACTTGTTCCACTGCTATAACTTCTGAGGATACTGCTCAACTTTTTTGCGCCATGTGTTCTCAATGTTTGGTCTCCCACAAGAGATCAATATCAAACAAGGGCCTCAATATACAGCGCAATTCTGTCATTAGCTCTTGGCAATTTTGAAGATCATTCCCTGCCGCTCCACAGCATACCACCACTAGTCCAATGTCTAAACTGAATGGGTAAATCAGATTTTTGATCAGTATCTGCGCTGTTACTTGGCTGCTGCTCAGGATACCTGGGCTGATGACCTCCTCATCCCGCAGTTTGCATATAATAATGGAACGCATGCCTCCACTGGATTCTCTCCATATGAAGCGACCTTGGGGTACAACCCCTCATTCTCAATTGGTCCATGCCTTCTCACAGAGGTACCAGCTGCCGCCAATCATGCCCAGCATATTCTGACCATACAATCCTTAGTTTAGGAGCATCTCACTAAGTCAATAAGTGACTATATATAGTTCACAGATTGGAAGCAGCTCCTAGCTCATCCCATCAAGGTTAGTTCATATGCCTTTCTAGATATCAACAATTATGGATGTAGGTGCCCTTGCGTAAGTTTTCAAGAAAATGCTCAGGTCCCCACTTGGTGGAGAAAGATTTAGGGAATGGTGCTTTATAATTAAAATTGCCACCCCACTAAAAGCAACACCCAGTTTTCCATGTATCTCAGCTATCCCCAATCAAGGGGGCAATTCCCTCAGATCCAGAGCCTATTATGATTGAGGACGTGGAGGAGGCAGAAGTGGAGGGCATCTTGGCTTCCCACAGATCTCATCAATCAGTTCAATATCTTATTTCTTGGAAAGGTTATCCAGCCTATGAGAAAAGTTGTTTAGGGCTCAGGATTGTGCAAACTGTTCTGAGTTTGTTGAGGCTTTCCGTGCCTCCCATCCAGATGATCCTCATCTTTCCCAAAAATTGCAGCTTTGATGGAAATCAAATTGCCTAAAATCCACAAGAATGTTGCTCTCACGCAGTTTCCTGGTGGTGGGGCCCTCCTTTGGCAAAAGGAAAGGGTAATGTAAGTCTAGGGGAGCAACCCCTCTGCTTGGACTGGGCAGTTTTCCCTTTTCCAAATAAAAAGGGTCCGAAGAGGATGGTTGTACTTCTCATTACAACAGAGCGACCTCATCCAAGTGGTAGACGAGTGCTGAATAACAGTGCTCCCTCTGAAGATTCCTCCCCTGTCCCCACACTTGCCTCTGCCAAATTAGTTCGCCAAATTAAGGAGATCTGCGTAGAAATTATTGTTAACTGATATCCCCATGAGCTGGAAGGATCATATAAAGCCAATGATGCTGAACTCTCAAAAACAAACTCAGAATTTCCAAAATCTATGGAGATATGCCCGTTGAGCATGCAACTCATAGTCAAAAAGGGACAAGTAATGAATTTTCAGGCAAAATTGCCAATGGCATCAAGTCATTGTGAAGTACAGTTGCTGACGCCAAACTTCCCTCAAATTGTCGTGGACAATCCCCAATGGGAAGGTATCACCATAGGGTACTGTTGCTGATAGTTTGAAACCCCTAATTCAAAAATTGGGTTTGGTGTTGATGGTCAACATTTGGCTGAACAAACGCTCTAGCAACTGGTCACATGTGGGTTGGCCATCCTGAACCCGTTTCTGACCCGCTGGTGCCGCTCATATGTGGGGTGGCTCTGAGGATTCCTGGTGCCCATTGGTCCAGATGCCATCATTCTAACTAATGTATATGCAGTAAAGCTTCAGGTCAGGCATTTGCATATGAGCTTATAGCAACTTGGACTGCTGCCAATTCCTTCAATGTCAGTTCAGTTTTGAATCATTTCTCCTCTCCCTCAAAATGCTCTGGGTAAAGTAAAACTTTGAGGGCCCTGATCCCATTTCTTTGACAAGTTGACCCAAATTAAACACTATCCAATCAGTTCCTTCACATTGAGGAAATTGTTGGTCAATTTTTTTATGTAACTTTTTAGTAAAAAATCCTTCTATCCAATTCCAGTTTTTATTATGTAAAATCTAAAACACCCCCCAACTATATTTTAACAACCCACGGGACCTATGGCCATGTTTACCTGGCTCTTTGCTAGGATCTCATACACATTTATGGCTCATGGGCACTTGGTGGCGAATGTCCTTCCTAGTTTCATAACAGTCACGCAAGTAGCAGTGCCACTGGAATTTGGGCTTACCATTTGGGTGCTCTGGCACTTAAATTAGCAGGCCAGTCTAAAATTAACTTGCTGTTTTCCTGACAATTGTGAGATGATATTCTGACTGAGCTTTTAATAGAATAATTGAATATAATTGACATTAAAATAATTGGCTTGAGCTTTTAGTAGAATAATTAAATTTAATTGACGTTGACATAATTGGCCTAAGCCATAGAATAATAGTTATTTTTTAGTTGAGAATTAGACCCAATTATCAGATGATCAGTTGTTGGAGGGGCTTCTAACTTATGGGACACAGCCCAACCTTGTCTTTAGCGTTCCTTCCAGAGCAGAGCATCTTGCTGCACCTCGTGCTACTGCCACCATAATCCCACACCACCCTGTCATAGTCCAATAAATACTTCAAGATTGTATCGCTGTGGTACTGTAAGTCCAGGGGAACTTTATCCTGCGTGGACTGGGCGATTTTCCCATTTCTTAATAAAAAGAGTCCAAAGAGGGCGGCTGTACACTCATCACTCAGGGCGACCTCACCCATGTGGTAGACAAGCAAAGATAACAGCGCTCCCTCTGAAGATTCCTCCCCAGTTCCCACGCTTGCCTCTGCCAAATTAGTTTGCTGAATCAAGGAAATATGAACAAAAATGATCAGTAACATTCATCCTCACAAGCTAGAGGGACTTTATAAAACCAATGGCGCCAAATCCTCAGAATCGAAGCCAAAATATCCAAACTCTATGGGAATAAAGACTGAAGGGTGAGAAACTAATAGTAGAAGGGGACAAATAATGAATTCTCAGTCAAAAGTTCCAATGGCATTGAGCCATTGAGCAGTACAGTTGCCAATGCCAAACTCCCTCAAAATTGTCAGGGACAATCCCCAATGGGCAGGTATCACCATCGATTATTGTTGCCAATAGTTTGAAACCCCCATTTCAGAAATCAGGATTGGTGTCCAATGGTACCCATTTGGCCAAATGAACACTCCAGCGAATGGCATGGGAAGGTTGGCCATCCCAAATCTGTTTCTGACCCTTTTAGACTGCCCCTATGTGTGGTGGCCCTGGAGGAATCCTGTTGCCCGTCAGGTCAGACACTGTCACGCTAACTGATGTAAATGCAGTAGAGCCTAAAGTCAAGCGTTTGTGGACAAACTGATAGTGATTCGCCTGCTGCCATTTCCTTTGATGTTGGTTCATATTAGAATCATTTCCTCCCTCCCTCAACAGTCCGCCGATTAGGTCATAATTTGAGGGCCCCAATCCCATTGCTTTGACAAGCTGACCCAAATTGAACACTATTTAATCATCTGCGTTGCACTGAGAAAATTGTTGGTCAATATCTCAATTTTTACTTTCAATAAAATTCCCTCTGTTACCCAAATTTATTTTACTTCACTTCAATTCTTTTTAACAAAATCCCAATGGCACTAACATGGTGGCCCGTCAGCCTTACATTGGATGGGCTATATCAGTTTTTATGGTCACAATTGCTCCAACCATAGTCAACTGGATCCATTATGCAGAAAGTATGGGAATTTAATCCCATTATTGAAGCTATCTGCTACCAGGATATCAGAATCCTGTGGCCTCACATATCTCATCTTCAAGCAGGGATCCGCCCCATTGACACTGCTTTGGTGATTCCTTCCATTGGAAATCCTGAAGCAATTATTACAGTAGTGCAACCCCCTTCAGCAAGGCCAGCAGGGTCTGGGGTTGCATTTGTTTGGTTCTTTGCCAGTTTTCTTTTCAAGCCCACTGCACATCAACGAGCCATAGTTTCCTAGCTTCCCACACCATACAACGTTCAAGCGGCAATGCCACTGGCATTCTGGCTTGCTTTTTGGGTGATTTTGCATCCTGACTGGCAGGCCAGTCTATACTTCTTATGCCATTTTTCTGACAAAATAGACCAACCATTGTTTTCTGCCATTTCTGCCCTTCTTTTAGAGTTGGGCGCTGCAGTGGTTACCATTTACCAAATGAACGCGCAGTCAGTAGTTTGTCTCCTGTTGTTTGTTTGGTCATTCGCCAATTTTGTGGGTAGCATTTGTAATGCTTTGGATAAACTTCTCCATGGTAGCAGAGCCCTGTGGTCCGCTACTATTCCCTCAACTTACGCTCAAGAAGGGAATCTGATTGTTCCCTCCCAAGATATTGCTATCAAGTCCTCAACGCCCTTGCCAAAGTGCAAATGCACTCTGCCATTGCCCTAAATAATGCCGCTTTACTATCCAACGCCCAACAATTCGTTGCCCTTTTAGATGCAGTAGAAGGGGAAGTCCATTGGTGGATGGAGACTTCTGTGTTTCACTGCACATGCGGGGGATCCAACATCACTTGTTGCAGCACTATCAGAAGCTTTGAAACATCCTGTGTCCCATTCAGACCGTTTTTTCAATTACTTTCCTTTATGGCTGAAGCCCCTAGCTTGGGCTCTTTAATCACAACCTTCTGTGAACAGGCTCCCACGCTTGAGTTATCTAATGATATGCTCCAAGCAATTTTTAGATCAGCGTTGGATTCTGCCTCTGCTCATCACGAAGTTTATTCCACCCCTATGGGAACAGTGGAACAAATGTGTAAGGATGTGACTTCCATCAATGCCTCCCTTCGCCATGCTACCGCCTTCAAGTGGGAAATTATATGATTGGGCTACCCAATGGCGACTTGGATGCTGTTCTCAACGTTGAACCAGTATTTGTACTGACCCCAGAGTCAGCCAATACCACCGCGCCTGAGTTGAATTGACCTGATTCATATGTAAATAAGCCAGCAAAAGCCCAGATTGAAGAAGCTGGTTCCCAAACCCTTACTCTTCCCATCTTTATTCCCAAAAAGACCCCAACCTTCCCCCTGAATTATTAGCTATCTATTCAGTTAAAGCAGAGATGACCAAATCTGCCTTTAAACAAAACTTCGCCTATTTTTATTGCCTGAAGATTAGTGTCAGAGCTCACCACATATTCTTTGAGACCTTGGTGGACAACGGAACAGCGGGTAATTTTATGAGTGTAGAGCTAGCCCACCATTTGGAGATTACCTGGACTTGGGAACTACGATGATGGCTGCCTCATCGGCCTATCAGACCTCATACCTAGTTAGCGGCCAATACCTTTCTTGGTTCACCAGTTTAGCTTTTGAGATTGGTTCTCCACAATGCCAACCTTGGTGTTTTCAGTATTTTGGGGGTAGGTTGGTGGCGCTGACAAAATGTTATAATTCACCTGGAGTTTAATATGTTGTCATTCACTAATGATCAAATTGAGGAGGAGTTTTCTCTAGTAGATACCCTTACCAAAACTCAAGGCTGCAGTTCCATCACTTCCCTCGTTTCCTCTTCAGGCCTTCCATCGGATTTCCAAGAGAAAATAATGGACATCAAAGTATATTCAATTCTGAGAAGGTGGGCTGTCTCCCCCTCAAACTAAATTCAATATAGGGACTAGAACAACGGTGTAGGTGGTGAATATTAACTGCCCTTTGTACCCACATACAGCGGAGGAAGAATGCTCTCAATGCATGGTTGGATGACATGCTTAAGAAAGGTTGGTTGTTTAAAGAGACATCACCAGTTGCTTCTCCCACTGTTTTTGCCAAGAAGGCCAATGGTTCTTTTTGTACCTTTGAGGATTATGGACACCTGAAGAAAATCACAGTTCATGACCCCTACCCTTTGCCCCTGGTGCAAACTATCAGGCAAGCAATCACTAAATCTCATGTGTTCTCTATGCTCAACCTTATTAATGCCTTTAACCAACTTCAGGCGATGGAAGGTCAGGAATGGCTTACCACTATCTTATTTTTTTATTTAACAAAGGTAAGCTGACCTGGGGATGGACATTACCAAACTAAATTTAAAATTATTATAAAAAATTAATGATTCAAACAAAGCTCCCAAAATTGACGGATCAATTAAATCATACCTGACAAATATCCAACCAGGTGGGTAGCGAATACTGCTATCCCTCCATGGTGGATGGGGAGGGGGATCAGGGGGCTCGTCTTCAGCTTCATCCATCTCATTCCAGAGTAGGGTGCGTGTTAATGCAGAGAGTAGGGGTGTGGGGGCATCGGCTTTATGAGGTTAAATATCCCCTGATGACTGAAACTTCCAAATAGTTGTTAGCCATCATAATGCCAATGATATATTTGGCCAAAGCATCTTCAGCTTTGAGGCGGGCGTCTAGGAATTTAACAAACGTAGCAATGTTGGTTCAGGATATTTTTGCTTTCATATTCCTTGCTACTGTTACCACGTTCTGAATGGCTTCAGTGACGTTTTTGTGTAAAATTTTCAAGTTGATCTTACTTTGTGCAGTAAGATCTTTGGGGACAAAGGGAGGTGGAATTCCTCCTGTGAGCGCAGCTACAGATTCGGTGGCAGCTTTGCGGAGCAGATGGCAATCTGGTGTGGCGGCTGCTTCTACTGCAAGCTGGTGGTAGCTGTAGAACGGTTTGGCATTAGGTTGTGGGACATATTTTTAAGGTGGGAATTTTGCATCCCATTCTGCATTACAGAGCCGCTTGACTTCCAGCGACAGTTCTTTGATGACGTTACCTGATTTGTCAATTTTATCCAAATACTCTCATGGGTTTTGGTTATATTGGATTGGGGATTCGGCGTATGGTTGAGGATTGGGTGGTTTTCTGGAATTTTCCTGGGATCAAACTGGGGTCCAATACTGCACTTGATTGGAAGAATCATGCATGGCCCTGGGGGCAAGGTGGATGCTGATTGGTGGCTGCAGGTGCAGCTGCAGCATCAGGCATTGGAGGAGGGGAAGGTAGTATTGTACCCCATGTCAGAGTTAGCGTGGGGTGGGCGGCGGATTGGTGGGTGTCAGGCAAACTTTTGGCATCAGCGGAAGTTTCTGAGTATTGGCATTTGCGTTTCAAGTGGTATAACTCAAAACAGGATGGACAAATCGTCCGTCTGCTCTTGACATGGGCCCAGAACAGATGGTTGGGGGCAGATGGGATGGTGGTGTTAGGTGGAATTTCAAAGAAATTTTAATAAATTCAGGGCTTATTGTGGCATACACCTGAGGCCCAGCGAGGCGTGTGGCCCCATTTGGGACCACAAATTGTAAGATGGGGTTGGCGCTGTAGGCTGACAAACCTTCCATCAGCTCCTGGTGGAGCACTTTGGGGGGGATGTGGGTGGGCAAACCAGAGAACTGGACCACCAAGGTGTTGTCCGTTGGGAGCCAGGTCTGAGTTGTTGGGAGGGGAATATTAGTGGCACCGTTGCCACAGTGGCTGCATCAGCTTCACAGGGGAAGCCAAGATCAAAGTACCCCTTATAGGGGCGGAAGTCAATAAAACAGGCTGGTGTCATCACCACCTGAGCCATTTTGATAATGGCTTGGTCGTCATAGGGGAATAATTTCCCATATTTGACCCTAAGGTCAAAATGCATGTTGCTCCGGGGGACCACCAGGGGGCAGCAGGGCACCGCTTGGGTTTGGGCGAGATGGGCATTGAGATCCTTGGGAGGAACGAATTGTCCCAAGGGTTTGGAATGACTGGGCGAGCCAATCTGAGCGCTTTTTTGTTGGATGGAAAATGGAGGGGGAGTATCACTGCTGCCCCACGCTGGGACAGTCAGCGGGGGATCCAATGACATCAGAGCAAGACTTCAGTGTGCAATTAAGTGTTTGCTTTTAATTTATTGAAATAAATTTCTTGGAGAGTTACGTCGAGCAGAGACTACTGCTATCTTAATGAAGAGGGATATTTTCAACCTTAAATAATGCCCTTTGGATTAAAGAATGCACCAGCCACATTTCAAAGAATGATTGATAGTGTGCTGGGTGATCTCTAATTTACTTGCGCAGTTGAATACATTGATGATACTTTGGTTCACTCCCTAACTCCCAAACAACACTCAAAGAACTTGGAAGTGGTAGTGGCTGCCCTGCACAAGGCGGTCCTGTTTGTCAAGCCTTCAAAATGCAAGTTTTAAAGGGAGGAGGTTCCTTTTTGGAAATTTTGTCTTAAAAAATGGATATGCTATTCCCCCCAACAAGTTGGACACCTTCTGCAAATGGACAACTCTAACAACCCAAAAACAATTTAGAAGCTTTTTGGGCACTAATATTTTTCTGAAGAAAGTTTACTCAGCCCTTTCCCAGTTAGCAGCTCCACTTCACCCACTCATGGGTAAGAATGTCCCTTTGATTGGACACCCAAGTGCCAGAAGGCATTTGAGTCAATTAAAGAGGTGTTTTTATAATCCCCATCCTAAAGCATGCAGATCCCTACAAACCCTATAATGTTACATGTGATTTCTCATCTGTTGCAGTTGGGGCCGTCCTGCTTCAGGAGCATGATGGTTTAAAACATCCGGCCACTGACTTTTCCCACAAGTTCTCCTCTACTGAACAATATTGGGTCATCTATGATAAGGAGTTGGAAGCCCTAGCAGAGCTTTGACTCATTGGCGGTATCTGTTACAAGGCGCTCAGCATGAGTTAATGATGCGTACAGATTACTAAGTCCTTCTGTATTTTCATAAACCACAGAAGTTGACACATAGGCAAGCTTGCACCTACCAGAGTTTGTGTAGTTTCAAATGCAAATATGAGTTCATGAAAGGCGCGTTAAACGTGCTTCCTAATTTCCTCAGTCAAAGCCCTGCTCATTGCCTTTAAATGCAGATGAAGCATATCTGGTCACCATAATTACTACCACCCAAATATTATCCATTGTACCTCCCGTGGTCTCATCAGTGGACTTAGCTCCTGATGCGCCTCTTATTTCATGGGTTTTAGCAGCTCAAATGACCTGTCCCAAAGGAGTGGATCTATTGGAACAATTGTCCCTTCTAGCTCAAAAACATTCCCTATTTTTCTGGGTGGAGGGTCTTATTCATTTCTGGTCGTGGGTGTGGGTTCCTCCTCTTTTTAGAGCTGAAGTGTTTTGGGCTCATCATGACCCCCCACAATCAATCACCTGAGTAATAAGATATGTATAAAATTCGATTAAGCGGACTTATAATTGGACAGGATTATCAAAAGAAGTACCAGCCTGGATCTCCAATTGTGTTACCTGCGCAGAGGCCAAGCCATATTGATTGGGAAGAAATGGTCTACTTCACCCTTTACAACAGGCGGAGGGTCCATGGACATTGGTGTTCATGTATTTTATTGTCAAACTTCCCTGTTCTAGCAGATTTACTGCAGTAATGGTAGTGGATGATCAATTTACAAAATTTGCCCTATTTATTTCATGTTCATCCATGCTTTCTTCAGAAGAAAGTGCCCATCTCTTCATGCACCATGTGTTTTCTATGTTTGGTCTCCCACAGGTGATTATCAGCGAACGTGGTCCCCAGTTTACAGAGCAGTTCTGGAATAAACTTTTATCCATTTTAAAAATTACATTCTCTCATTCCACTGCATATCATCCCCAGTCTGATGAACAGACCGAGCAGGTTAATAATATCTTGGAACAGTACTTGCGCTGCTATGCTGCAGCCATGCAGGATACATGGCCAATAACCTTCCTCTCGCTCAATTTGCTTACAACTATGGAACGCATGCCTCTACAGGGTTTTCCCCTATGAAGCAACTTTATGGTATAACCCCTCGTTAAGGTTGGTCCTTGTCTATGTACAGAGGTCCCAGCTGCTGCGGATTATGCAGAGCACATTTGGTCTAATCAGTTCTTGGTGCAGGAGCATCTCACCAAGGCTATCAGTGACTATAAGCGCTTTGCAGATCGAAAGTGGCTTCCTGGCCATGACATTGTGGTGGATAAATAATTCATGCTCAATATGCATCATTTGAGGATGCGGGTACCCTCCCAGAAGTTTTTGAGCAAGCGTTAAGATCCCCACTTGGTGGAGGAGGATTTGGGTAATGGTGCTTTCCAGTTAAAGTTGCCATCTCACTGGAAACAACATCCAGTCTTCCACATATCTCAGCTGTCCTTGTTTAAGGGGACTATCCCCTTAGATCCTGAGCCAATAGTGATTAGGATGCAGATGAGGCTGAAGTGGCGAGCATTTTATCATCCTGCAAATCTCGGAGGTCAATTCAATATCTCGTCACTTGGTTTGGTTATCCAGCCTATGAGAACAGCTGGGTCAAGGTCCAGGATTACATGAACTGCATGGTACTGGCTGAGGCGTTTCATGTGTTCCATCCCGATGCTCCCTGTCCCCCCAAAAATGTTGCAATGTTAATAGCGATCAAGTTACCCAAGGCTCACAAAAATTTAGCTCTCATGAAGTTTTCTGGCGGTGGCGCCCCTCCTCTGGCAAAAAGAAAGGGTAATGTAAGTCCATGAGAACGTCCCCTCTGAATGGACTGGGCGAGATTCCCATTTCCTGATAAAAAAGGTCTGAAGAGGGCAGCTGTACCCCTCGTCACCCAGAGAGACCTCGCCCATGTGGTAGACGAGTGCTGAATAACAGTGCTCCCTCTGAAGATTCCTCCCCATTTCCCGCACTTGCCTCTGCCAAATTAGTTTGCCAAATCAAAGAAATATGCACAGAAATCATTGGTAACCATCATCCCCACGATCTGGAGAGACTTTATAAAACTGATGGCACCAAATCCTCAGAAATGTAGCTGAAATGTTCAAAATCTATGGGAATAAAGCTCAATGGGTGAGAAACTAATAATCCAAAGGGGACAAGTAATGAATTCTTTGTCAAAATTGCAAATGTCATCAAGCCACTATGAAATATGGTTGCCAATGCCAAGCTTTACTCAAAATTGTCAGGGACAATCCCCAATGGGCAGGTATCACCATCGATTATTGTTGCCAATAGTTTGAAACCCCCATTTCAGAAATTGGAATTTGGTGTCTAATGGTACCCATTTGGCCAAATGAACGCTCCAGCGGCCAAAACACGGCCAGTTGGGCATCCCAAACCTGTTTCTGACCCTTTTGGACTGCCCCTATGTGTGGTGGCCCTGGAGGATTCCTGTTGCCCGTCAGGTCAGACACTGTCACGCTAACTGATGTAAATGTAGTAAAGCCTTGGGTTAGGTATGGGTGGATGAACCATTAGCAACTCAGCCTGCCACCAATTCCTTTGATGTCAGTTCATATTAGAATCATTTCCTCCCTCCCTCAACAGTACGCTGGTTTAGGTCATAATTTGAGGGCCCCAATCCCATTGCTTTGATAAGATGTCCCAAATTGAACACTATCTAATCATCTGCGTTGCACTGAGAAAATTGTTGGTCAATATCTCAATTTTTACCATCTAGTACTAAAAAAATATCTCAATTTTTACTTTCAATAAAATTCCCCTCTGTTACCCAAATTTATCTATTTCACTTCAATTCTTTCTGCCAAAATCCCAATGGCACTAACATGGTGGCCCGTCAGCCTTACATTGGATGGGCTATACCAGTTTTGATGGGCACAATTGCTCCCACAGTAGTCAACTGGATCCATCGTGCAAGAAATTTTCTGGGAATTTAATCCAATTATTAAAGCTATCTGCTTCCAGGATATCAGAATCCTTTGGCCTCACATATCTCATCTTCAAGCAAGGATCCGCCCCATTGACTCTTCTTTGATGATGACCACTTCCATTTGGAATCCTGAAGCAGTTAATCCAGTAGTGCAACACCTGAAGCAAGGCCAGCAGGGTCTGGGGTTGCATCTTTTTGGTTCAATGCCAGTTTTCTTTTCACGCTCACTGCACATCAACGAGCCATTGTTGCCAAGTTTCCTGCACCATACAACGTTATTCAATTGGCAATTCCACTGGCATTCTGGCTTTCTTTTGAGTTCTTTTGCATTCTGACTGGCAGTCCAGTCTAAACTTCTAATTCTTTTTCTGACAGGCACCTGCGAATTCCTTTTAGAGCTCAGGTGGATAATGATCACCAAATTTTTCCCCTCTACTTCAAACTCATCCATTACAAAGAATCCTGCCCCAAGCCACTTCCTCTGGTGTGGCCTCTGAGCCATATTCAGCGGATTCTGATTGGGGCATTTTGTTGCCCCCTCCCGCTCAACGTTCTCATTCAATGGGCCAGACTTAGAAACCAGCACTCATTAAACTACCCACATTATTCCACCCAATTTCACCCATGCCAATCAGAACAAGGCCTGGACCACCATTACCACCCAAGCGGCCTATTTGACTCTTACCCACCCAAAATCTCCATCCACTATTTGTGTGAACCAAGATAAATGGGACTTATGGGCCGGGATTGTTGAATCAGGTAACATTGTCAAAAATGATGACTCTGGTGAACCTCTCAGCCCTCTCAATAGTGTTTAGGCCAAATTTCACAATTATGATTTCAAAAAGTCCCCATCCCTAAGCAATTCACTCCTAAACTCAATGCCATACTATACCAAAGTGACCAACAGCTCGCCAAAGCAGAGGTGGCCTCACCCTATTGCCTAAAACTACACAAAGCGGTTGCCTAATCCATATCTCAATTCCATAAAGGGCTGACCACACTTACCTTCCCCCTGATTTCCCCAAAGCAGTATGAGGCGAAATCACCAATTTTCTTAATGAAGCTGAAGCCGCCGTTGTACATGTGGTGACCCTAGAAGATTTTGATCCATCTTCTATAATCACCTGACAAAGTATCACCAATTTTTCTCAACTTCCTGAAGCCCACATTCAAGCTGAACACCACTTAGTGGAATCTGCTGAAGCTGTCGACCAAGCTGATCTTAAGGATAGTAACTAATTTTTTTCCACATCCACCCCCACCACGTGATGCCCTCACGCCCTGGCTCTCCACTTTTTTCCGTTTCTACAATCTCAGTGATGCTGCCCAGAAGAATATGTCTGTAGAAGAGCTGGCTGACTTCTCCAGACTCTCTACCATGGTGGGTTAGCGATATTCTGCTCCTCACTAGGTTAAAATTTTTTTGGTTTTTTTGGTTTTTGGTTTTTTTTTAATTTAATTTATTGTGGGGAAGGCCAACCATGGGACGGACACTTCCAAATTTGACCTGAAAGAGACAAAACTTAGTAACAGGGAAGGCACCCCAGAGAAGCGATGCTATCTCTTGTTGCCAGCGAGAACGCCACTTATGGGGAGGGGAGGAACGTGTGAAGGGGCCGTAGCCACAATTGAACACGTGTGGAGGAAGGGGTCTAATTTGATGAACCAAACTGGGAACCAGGAGGAGACCAGCTGTTGGCGACGCGGTGGGAGGTATCCAAACATCCACGCTTAATAGTGATCCACCAAATGAGACCAGAATCTGTGGATAGCTTCCGGGAGGGTGGGAGTGGAGCCTGCGATGGCATCCAAAAAAATCGTGTGGATAGTCCACATGGCGATTGCAACCACCAGAGCATGGAGGGAAGGTGGAAGAGAGGGGTCCATTGATAGAGCAAACATATCTCTTGACAGACTGAAGGGATGTGTTTGATCCTGGCCCAGCAGACGTTGAAATTCGCGCCATATCACTTTAGAGGTAGGACACTTCTCCAGGCGGTGGAACAGCGTTCCATACTGGCCACACAAGACGCAGGATGAGTGTAAAGCGTTATAGCGCTCAGCCGTATGGTACACCCACCTCAGGCAGCGCCACACATGGGAGCGGATTTGAGGCTGCAACAGAGGATGGTGTGCGTATTTCCAGATAGTTTTTTGGGTCTCAATGGAGTAAGGGATGTCCATCATGTTCAGGTAGTCCACCCTGGATAGGACATGGGGCCGTGTGGGGATCACGCCATCTTGGATGGGTAGCCCCTGTACCTCTTGTGTGAACTGAGGAGAGGGGCGGCCTTTCTGGGCTGTATGTCCGCTAATAAGGATTCTCCACTCAGCGCTCCGCATGGAGAGGAGGATTCGTTTGAAGTGGGGTTTAGTACCGTGAGGACCTGTGGCCGATGGGTGTGAAGCCAGGTTTCATCAGGGAGTGAGGGTTCGATGGATTGTTGAGGCCCAAGTCGCGGGAGAAGTTGGAGCAGGCCGCGTGGGACCAGTGTTGGGAGGGGAGCGTAGGGGCGGTAACAGCCGCAATCCAGGTACCCATGATCTTGGCAGCATGGGCTCTGAAGTCAAGCAGGCCCATGTCACTGTGATGATGAGGGCCAAACATGGCCTCTAGCCATACTGGTGGAGGGCGGCCTGACCAAAGCCATCCTTGCAGCAGGGCATACAAGGATTTGAAGAAGCTTGGGGAGAAGGGGATGGCGTGGGCTCCGAACCAGACTTTGTTGAGGAGCGTAGAGTTGGCTAAAACAACCCTGCCAGTAAGAGAAGTAGGGTGGGCTCTGAGGGAGGCGATGCGCTTTGTCACATTGTCTATAATATGACTCTCCATTACTGCTGATGCATACCCGCCTGCCTCCACCCACACGCCCAGATGGCGGACTGGCCCTATGGTAGGGCGTGGCATGAAGGGGAGGACCAGTGGGGCGGTGTGGGGTGAGCTGGGAGGGCGAGCACGTGTGCAAGCAGATGGGCCGGGCTGGGCACTGGTTGCTGGGGCCCAGCAGTTTTAGGACCGACCATAGAGGATGATTTCAGTTTTGGAAGCGTTCAGTGCAGCATTACTTACCCGGGAATACTCCTGAATGAGAGCTTCAAGTTCGCGTACATCTTTATTATTATACACCCCAACCACACAGTTGTCTGCAAACGCCATCATTTTGACTGGGGCTTGTCCTGGAACATGAACCCCATTGAGTTGGGCATTCCTGTTTCGAAGTAGTGGGTCAAGGCTGAAGTTGTATAAGAGTGGGCTAAGGGGGTCCCCTTGTTGCAAGCCCCTTTGAGGGCGGACTACTTCTGTTAGGAAGTCAGGGCCACGTATTGCCATTGTTGCAGATTCCGTGAGCAGCATCGCCCAGTTGATGAAGCGAGGGAGTAAGCGGAATTGATGGAGGCAGGCCCTGAGGTATTCCCAGTTTCCTCTATCATAGGCCTTCTGCTGGTTTAAAAATATAAGTGCTTCAGAAGCCGTGGACTGACAAGCGTTAGTCACAGAGTGCGCATTGTCCCAAATTGACCTTCTGTGTATGAAATTGAATTGTTCTGGGGAGATGGTGACAGATGCTACAATCCCTAAACGGTTAGTCATGAATTTTGCTAAATTTTTTGTATCCGTGTTAGTTAAAGAAATGGGGCACCAATTGGCTAAGTCTAGCTTGTCCCCTTTCTTGAAGAGTGTGACGGTGAAGGCCTCTTGTCCTCCTGGCAGGAGGCGCGTTTCCAAAAGGCTCTGGTTAAGTGAGGCAAGCAGTAGTGGGGATATATACTTGAGTACTTTTTATAGAATTCATATGGAATGCCATCTGGGCCTGGCATTTCCAGTTTGGTGCACCGCGGATGGCTGTCCATAATTCATTTGGAGTAATCAAATTCATCATTTCTGGGCGTCGGGAAATGGTGTGGATGTGGGCTCAGTCAAGAAATTCTGCCATTTCGGCCAGCTGAATTTGGTTTGGCTTGGTATAACTCAGAGTAATACTTCTGTGTTTTGATTGCCACTTCAGCTGGTGTATCCGCGATGTTATCATCCGATCTTTGCACCTGTGTGCAGGCCACGCTCTGGTGTGGTGCAACATTTTTTTAAAAAAAATATGCGGTGCACTTGTCACCCTTTGTAATGCGTTTGGCCCTGTACTGAACACAAACCCAATGTTTGTGTTGCCTTTTGAGCGCGTTGAGGTGAGCAGCTGCCTCCGCCCACTTCTGGCCCCATGCAGGGCTGTATCCTGTAGCTGAGATGTTGGACTCCAGGTGTGCCAACTCTGCCAAAGCGCGCGAAATGACAGCCAATGTGGCTTGTGCGCATCTGGAGGAGAGGTGGCGAGAGTGGTGGATGGTATCCTCTTTGAAGGTTGCCCATGTGGAGATGGGGTCCGCGCAAAACGGTGCAACAAACTCTTTTGCCAAAGTTGCTGATTCCACCCAAGTGGAAAATCCTGGCAATGCAAGTTTGGGGGGTGGAGTTTGCACCAATGTGGAGCCTGAGCAGCTGTGACAGGTAGGTGGTAGGTTATCGAGACCAGTCAATTGTTGGAGAATTCCATTTTTATTGTTTTAAAGTGGGGTATCTGGGGTTGGAATTTCGTCAGCGTAAGGATAAGGTCGATGTGGGACATAGACTTTAATTGGCCGTTGTGGACGTGGGGGCGCGTCATGTTTTTGAGCAGCAGGGCTCACCGCGGCAGTGCATCCATTAACCCAAGGGTGACCTTTAAAACGTGAAGTTCTATGTGACCCTGGGGGCATGGGAGGAGGAAGGCCAACGGTCTGCTGGTGTGTTTAGCCAACTGTTCATGTCGCCAACTACAAAAGGGTCTGGGGGTAGTGGGAGGGATTTGACCGATGAGAAAAATTCCTGACGCTCTCATGCACAGGTTGGGGCATAGATGTTGATGATTACATGCACCACGTCAGCCCATGAGAAAGTGACAACGAGGACTCAGCCATTGAGGAAGTTTTCTAATGATAAAAATTTGAAGAAATTGTTTCTCCAAACTAGCACTCCACATTGCTCTGACTAAAAGGATAGGGATGGGAGGAGCATGGTTTTCCAAGCCTCCTCGGAACCTCGCAGGCAGTAGGACTCCTGGATGGCCAGGATATCCACAGGTAAATTTTTGTTGTAAAAAACTCAGTTTCCTAGCCTGGGATGGTGAGGCCTTGAGTCCAGCGATATTCAACGTCCCTAAAGTGAAGGTTTCCCCCATCGCACCTTAGGTGTGAGGGGGTGGGCACCCAGGCCCACTAGCCTCCTCTAGATCCCCATGGGCCTTCAAGGCAGCGCAGGTATTTTCAGCAATGCTATCAGTAGTTTTGTTAATTTTAGCAGATAGGTTTGCATTGGCTTTTGCCTTCACTTTTGTTTCCCCGACATTGGACAAATTTTTTGTGGTGCGGATGAGTTCAGTGCACCCACAATCAGGGCAAAAATTTTTTTAGGTAGGATGGGCCCCAAGTTGGTTTCAACTGGAGCTTGGTTGCAAAGATTGGGTGAGATCGAGTCCCCCATCAGATCCTCAGATTGGGTGGCTCAATTGGCATGGGCTTCCCAATCTGATTGGTTGATGGATTCCCAGGTTGCTTCTGCCACGAAGGTTTCAATGTCCTCCTGGCGTTGGGAGTGTGGGATAGCGGTGTTGACTTTGGCCACTTCCTTGGCCGCGGCCCTGCAGGCCTGCTTGGCCTTCTTCCACTCTTGCGGGGAAAAGGCTTTATCAGTAGGTAGCAGCCTTGTGCTTTCCACGGGAAAGCCTCTTTGGTGCTTGCGGTTGGTTTGTAGAGCGCCTCTCCGCTGGCCATGGCCGCTGAGGGATGCTCTTGGAATGTGATGCCCTCCTTGGTGGGGCATGCATGCGCCTTATGGCTGAATAAGTCACAGTGGGTGCGGATGGGGGCGCGCTGTCCACAGTTACCCAGAAAGGGTGGGTGGTATGCCCTTCAATACGAATAAAAGTGGAGTGTGGGATCTGGGTTAGGTCCTTCACGATCTCCTCAGTTGGGGTCAGAACTGCGATGGCTTTGCCAGTGCACAGGTGTGGCATCAGCATAAAGCGTTGCATCTCAAAAGATTGTATTTCGCCAAAAACGGTGAGACTCATCTTTCAGGTGTTGCTCCAAAATGTCACGGTTTACTGTAGTAGGCAAAAAGTCAAACGTGAGGAAAATTTGGTTGGATTTTGTCCATCTGGTCATTTGGTTTTGACGACCTGTTACCCTTTGGGGAGGTTGATCACTACGTGCACTGCAGCAGCCTCATCTGCTGCCTCCTTGTTTTTGAAACCTAGGTCCAGCCAACCACATGACATGAGTGAGGTGCAACGTACACCGCGGTCAGGAAAAAGTGTGCACATCCCCACAAAATTTTTCCCATAAAGCCGTTTGTTGGACGTCCAGAAACACGCGGACTCCATATTACACCAATGAAATTGGCTGTGAGTGTGGCGTGTTGATGTACTGGTTGCATCGTGCTTGCCAAGCGAGGATTTACAGGGAAATAGTGACCACCGGTTTTTTAAATTTTTTTTTATTTACCAGTTTCTCCGGGGCGAATTTGAACGTTTGAGGTCACGGGCCTACCACCTGCTCCTCTTACCTAACTTGCCCAACTGCTCCCTGGCATGGGCGCAGACTAATCTACTCTGTGAGATTATCAAACTAGATTCAGACTTGAATTGAATGGGTTGCAAAAGTGATTGCAACTAGAGAAAATAGTTTTTTTGTTTTTGGTTTTTGATCTATTCATTCTTTTGTTCAGTACTTTTGTTTAAAAAGTATTGGTAATGTCCATCACCTGGTTGGCATACCCCAAATAATTTTAAATTTTATACTAAAATTAGAGTAATTAGCTTGAGTTTTGGTAGGATAACCAGCCCAGTCTGTTGGTAGTCAAAGGATTTATTTTTAGGTCAACCACCAGAATCTGACATTTCCCCCACTTAACTCAAACATAAGCACTAAGATTTTAATTAGCCTTCATTGAGCTTTATCCTTTGTTAACATCACCCCTAATTGCCAATGAATCTGAAATTGGATCCTCTCCGCATACTCAAGTGCAAACTAAAGAATTAATTAGGTTATATCTAAATATCTTTCTATTTTAATTTATTTAACTGAGGCAAGCTGACCAGGGGACAGGCATTACCAAGTATGTGTGGAAAAGAAGGGGGAAACGAAAGTAGGTAAAATTGGGCACCCCACGGTACTCATTTTACCCCTGTTGCCAGCGGGACTGGCAGGTATAAGGTTGGTGCGCTACTCCAAGGGGGTTTCCCCCGCTATGGAGCAGGTGTGAAGGAAGGGGTCTGTGTGGAGGAACCAGAGTGGGAACCACGATTCTATGAGCGCCTGTCGCCTTGGCCTCATATATCCATAGAGCCAGGCTTGGAAGTGCTCCAATAAGTGGATGTGGACCCGTTGATAGCCCCATGGATGGTTGGGACCGTGCCCTTGAACGCATCTAAGGCAATGGTGTGGATTGTACACATTGCAATGGGTATTATTAGGGAGCGGAGGGTAGATGGGATTGGTGATTCGATCTGGAGCGTGAGGAGGCTCTTTGATATAGGAAATTTCTGCTCGTTTTGGAGATTGAGCAGGCGCGCGACTTCCCGTCATATGACTTTGGTTGGGGAACGTTTTTCTAGCCGGTGGTATAGGGAGCCCTCCCCTCCACATACTACGCAGGTTGCGTGGAGGAAATTGGAGTGGTCCACCGTCCTATAGGTCCTTCTCAGACAGCGCCATGCGTTAACTCTTACCCTCGGCTTTAGGAGTGGGTGGTGCGTCATTCTCCAAACTGCCTTCTGTGTGGTTAAGTCGTAGGGAATGTCCAACGCATCTAGGTATTCAATTCTAGAAATGGTTGGGGTCGTAGCAAGCATGTCTCTCTGGGGGTGGTTTTCTGGGTTTCTTAATTTGAAGTGGGAGCTGGGTCGTCCCCTTCCTTGCACAGTGCCAGTGTTCTCTACGGTCCATCCCAAGTGGCGGATGACTCAGAGGATGCATTTGAAGCGAGGGGGGTTCCATGTGGGCCCATTGTGGTAGGGCTTTTAGCAAGGTATGATAGTATTCTGGGTGGGCTATGTGGGTTGGTTATTTTGTGCGCCTGCGCGAAGTTAGTCCTTGCTTACCTGGACCAGTGTTGCTGCGGGAGGTCTGGGGCAAGGACTTCCTTAATCAAGGTGCCCAGGATGCAGTTGGCGTGGTTTTCAAAATCTATTAGTCCCATGCCTCCGCTGGAGCATGGGCCAAAGAGTGTTTCCATCCTTATGGGTGGATGGGACCCAGGCCACAGCCAGCCCTGAATGAGCGCACGGATTGAAGTTATGAAGGTGGGTGAGAAGGCAATCGCGTGGGCAGAGTACCATAGTATTGGGAGGATGAGTGAGTTAGCAACTGTTACTTGCCCCGTTAGTCCTGGGGATCTTCCCTTGAGGGAGGCAACGCAGTTGGATACCCGCTGTAATAGATTGTTATCAATTGTCTCATTAGCATATCCCCCTGTTTCCAGCCATATCCCAAGGTGGCGGACAGGAATGGTGGTGGGAGATGGTGCAAAGGGTAAGATGAGTGGGTTTTTCCTTCATATGGGGGTGTGAGGTTCAGGTGTTATAGCCCAGTTGTTAGTGTACTTGCCTAAGAGAATTATTTCTGTTTTCCTTTTGTTGAGCGATGAGTTGCTCACCATGGAGTATTCCTCTAGGGTGCGTTCCAGCAGTCGTGCATAATTGTTGTTAGATATACCTGCCACGCAGTCATCCGCAAAGGCCAGTATCTTGACTGTTGGCTGGCCTTGTGCTGTTATGCCCATGAGGCATGAGTCAGTTATGCGGTAGAGTGGATTGAAGCCGAAATTATACAGCAGTGGGCTGAGGGGGTCCCCTTGTTTGAGCCCTCTGTGTGGTGTGATCCTGTTAGTAAGGAAGCCAGGGCCGCATACAGCCATGGTTGCAGATTCTGTGAGGAGCATCACCCAAACTATGAATCTGGCTGGGAGTTTGAAAGCGTGTAGGCATTCCTTTAGGAATGGCCAACTAACGCGGTCATATGCCTTTTCCTGGTCTAAGAAGATCAGGTCTCCAGTTGCTTTAGACTGACATAAGTTTGCAACAGGGTGTATGTTGTTCCAGAAAGAGCACCCTGGTATAAACCCAAACTGGGTTGGGTGACAGGAAGTTAGAGGCTATTGCGCCTAATCTGGCTGCTAAAATTTTTGTTAGAATTTTTGTATCAGTATTGGAGAGTGCAATTGGACGCCAGTTGGCCAGGTCCAATTTGTCACCCTTCTTATATAAAGTTATGACATATGATTCATGGCCACCAGATAGGAGGCGTGTTTCCAGAAAGCACTGGTTCATAGATGCCAGGAGGAGGGGGCAATTTGCTTGAAATTTTTTTTGTAAAATTTGTAGGGTATCACATCAGGCCCTGGGAAATTCCTACGTGGTGCACCGCGGATTGTATCCCAATGCTCCTCCATGTTATTAGATTTAGTATATTATAGTCTGGTGGTGTGCTTTTTATTCTGGCAGTATTTATAAATTCTGTGATTTTTTATGTGTCAGTCAGCATATCACGGTATAATTCAGTATAATAACGATGTACTTCCGCCTTGACCTCCTCAGGGTTAGTTGCCACGGTGCCACCAGCCTTATGGACCTGTGTGCATATGGGCTGGTTGACGCGGGAGTGGAATTGGTGGAAGAAATATGTCAAACATGTTTCGCCTTCCTTTATGAACTTACCTTTGTTCATTACTTTGATTCTGTGTTGGTGTTCAAAGATGAAAGTGTTTAGGTGGGCGGATATTTCTGCCCATTTGCGTCCCCAGTTGGGACTATAACTAGATCTCGGGAGTGTTTAGCTTAATGTGGTCCAGTTCCTCCAAGGTATGCCTGATTGTGGCTGTGTTGGCGGTGTAATTGCATAATGCGAGATGTCAAGTTTTGTTGATTAGTTCCGTTTTGATTTTTGCCCAGGTTCTGATGGGATCCAAAGTGAATGGGGCTGTGAATTCTGGGTTTTTGGCCTCATGTTCAACCCAGTCAGATATTTTGGGCAATTTTATGTTTTATGGGTGTAGCTTCCTCCAGGGCGACACCTGTGCGTGGGTTCAGGTTGGTGAGAGCTGCACTGAAACGAGTCAGTGGTCGGAAATATTGATTTTTTTGTTGAAATTTTGGATATGCTTGAGCGGTGGGATTGCGGGATGAGGATGTGGTCAATGCGACTCATCAATATGAGCGCTCCCTCATGTATGTTGAGCCACGTCATGTGGGGAAGGATTGGTGATCTGGGGGGAGGGCATCCTGTAGACCAAAAGATGCCTTCATTTTGTGGAATTCAATGTGTCCCAGTGGGTATTTCCTGGGATTAGGCCATCAGTCCATGTTGGGGTTATCCCAGCAGTTAAAGTCGCCCAACAGGATGGTATCTGGTGGGAGGGTGAGTGTTGGAATGGTTTTGAGAAATTGTTTCATCTCAGATGCGGTGCATGGTGCATAGATGCATGCTATCGAGATTGTTTCCTCTTGGCATTTGATTGTTACTACCAGGACGCAGCTGTGTAGGTATGACGAGGAGTTTGTAATTTTTAATTTTTTGTTATTTTGGATGATCACCCCACAGTGAGTTATCCACACCAATTGTGATGGTGAGACCCTGGATGACCAGGATCCTTCTTCCCCCTGTAGACAGTGGGTTTCTTGGATGGCCAAGATGTCTACAAGGGGTTTTTTCAGGAAGTCCAGCTTTTTGGCTTGGGATGTTTGAGCCCTGGCTCCTGCGATGTTTAGCGTCCCTATTGACACTGAGGTGCCAGCGGCGCCTCAGGAGCAGTTGGGAGGGCCCTCTGGCCCTAACCCACCACAGCTCATTTTGGCCATGCTCCACGTCTGTACTCCAACTCTCTCAGTGACAATGTCAGTTCCCTTGTTCTGACCCAATTTTTTGTGGGAATTGTGGTTTTTGGAATTTGCATTATCTTTTCCCGCATGTGTCTCATGATGGTTCAATGCGGGGTGCTGATTGGATTCTGTAATTTTGGGGTTCAAATTTGGAGAATTGTGCACCGCATTTTCGCCCATATTGCAGCTGAATTGTTCCTCAAAGTGTGCATGATTGATGTCACTTGGTGACTCAGTCGAGTTGCTGTGAAAATTTTCAACCTGGGCATATTGTTCTGATTGGTTGGCTTGGTGTATATCCGCTATGTCCTCTTGAATTTGTCTGGGGTTGATGGATGATTCCGCGTGCGCTGCCGCCTCAGCCGCTGCCTGCTTGTGGGCTTTTTGTGCCACTTTGCATTGTTTATGTGTAACTGGGTCCACGATGGAGTAAAGTCCATCTTCACCCCAGCGGAATGGGTGGTGGACTGTCAGTCATTCTGGCGAAGTTTTCATTACTTTCATCCATGGCTTCCTCATAGTAGTCTGCTTCCATTAAGCTCTCCTTCATGGGGCATGCGTGTTCCTTGTGTCCCAATGAACCGCAGTGGTTGCATATAGGTGGTGCAAGTTCTGGTGTAATTCAGAATGTGGATGACTGTCCCCCATCCGTGAAGTGAAACTCTGCTGTGTGGGGGATTCTTGATAGGTCAACTTCCACTTTGGGGAGCGGGTTGATCATGGCAATAGCTTTGCCTGTGCACAGGGTTGGCATCAGGCAAAATCGTTGTAGTTTGATTTGCACAATTTCTCCATAGGCTACGAGCCCTTTGCAAAGCTCCTTCTCAATTACCTTACGGGGAAGGTTGGTAGGGAGTGATTCAAAAAAGATGAACAAAGTTTTTGCTTTGTTCCATCTGGTGCGCGCGGTGCACACTATTCTTTTGCCCTCAGGAAGGGTAATTTTGACGCAGACTTTTGCTGCAGCATCTGCTTCATCAGCTGTTTTGAAACTAATATTGATCCAGCCTCGGCCCATGTTGTTGGTGGCAACATATACCGCGTGGGGGAAAAGGGAGGGCTGTGCCTCGCATGTTTTCTCCCACAGGGTCGGTGACTCATCCCCAAGGAAGAGTCAAAGCCCATGTTCCACCTTTGAAAGGGGTTGGTTACTTTGGATGTACATGTATTGATCTTGTTTTGTAGCAAATACCATAAACCAGGATGGTGTCTGAGTTTGTGGTTTCTTGGCGGCTTGGGTTCCTGATCCCCCTCCAGGGCGTTTCTTGCCCTTGGGTGCACCGTTTTGCGCACCTCTTGATGCAACGCTCACCCAGGTTGTATTAGATTTATTAAAATCGCCCATCTCTCCTGTGTGATTATCAAAAATTGCTGTTCAAATTTAATTGTAGTAACTAAAGTGATTGTTATGGGAAAGAAATGCTCCTATATCTTTCTATTTTTTTTATTATATTAAATTTATTTATTTATTTATTATTTTTTTAATGCAATGATTTTTATATTTTTCTTAATCAGCTATCTTATTAAACCTTCTTAGGAATTTTGCATAAACTCAGTTGTATATATGGCTGGTCCTAATATCCTTAATTGTGTATATGAACTGATATGTCTTCTTAATTATTTTGAATGGCCCTACCCAGATGCAAACTAACTTTTGCAATTGGCCCAATCTGTGGGTGCTGCAAATAGAACTTCATTATTAACTTCAAATTCAACCAATTTGTAGCAATTTTTCAAGTCCTTTTGATATCAGGCCTTTTTCATGGCAAAACTGTTGTCAAAGGCTAGAGCTTGCAGTTAGATTAAAATATCCACAAGTTTCTTGACATATTGAGGATATGTGTTTTAACCAGGATCTTCTAGGACTGAATATAATAGCATTGGTAGGGCCAGATGTCTTCCATATAATATCTGAAAATTTTACATCCTGGTTGTTGAATGATAGGAGATATTGTAGGAAAATACTGCTAAACCCAAGTACTTACTCCATTTAAATGGTTTGGCCAAACTTAATTTTCTGATAATGTTAACCAATGTCTCGTTTGCGCGCTCAACTTTACCATTAGTTTTAGGATGATAGGGAGCAGAAAGCACACCTTGTACTCCCATTAATTGGTTGAGCTCAGAAAGGACATTGGCAGTAAAATTTGTATCATTATTGGTAAGAATAACCTGGGGACATCCATACTTTTAGAGAATGTTTTCAGGATGAACTTGGCTGTAGTTGCCGCTCCTGCTTCCCAAATAGCCTAGGCCTTGACCCATTTGGTAAAGTGGTCGATAGCTACAATAATGTACTTGGCCTTCATATTACTTGTTGGAAGTGGGCTGGCAACATCATTAGATACAGTATGTCAGGAAAACTTGGGCCAAACAAGCTGAAAATATGTGCTTTTTCAAGATGGTTTCTTGCCTTGAAACTCCGCACAGCATTCTAACGTTTCTTGACTGTCAAAATGCATTAATTCCCAATAGTAAAATTTTGCTTCAGATTCTCTTCTGTTTTTTTTAATCCACCATGCCCTATGGCCTTATGGGAAGCCAAAATGATGTCTGTTTGGGCTGCTGGTCTTGGAAAAATATACTTCTTGCCCTAAATGATTTTTTAATTTGTCCATTTTTGATAGTTGTATCTTTCATAGATCTGATATAAGTTTTTGGATGGGTTTGGGCTCATCTTTGTAATCTCCACTGATCATTTTCTTAAACAATTTATTGGAAGCCAGAATAAGTGTTGCAATGGAGGGTAGTTGGTAAAGGCAATTGGTATTTTGATGTTTAACCTCAGCTCAATGCTCAATTGTGTAGCCATAAGCTTGAAGCTTTAATGTGCAGTGGGATAATCGGCCCTCAGGCTCACTTAAGTTTTTAACCATCTAAGGGAATCATGATCAGTAACAAATTTGAAAAGAGTGCCATGCATGCAGACCCAAAATTTCTTTCAAGAATATATGATGGCTAAGCATTATCATGTAGTCACTGTGTATTTTTTCTCATGAGCATTTAAGGTCCAACTAGCAAAGGCAACTGGATGTTCTTCACCGTCTTCCCCAATTTGAGATAATATGGCCCTCACTGCTGTTAGAAATACATCAGTTTGCAAATAATTTACAACCAAAGTAAATATATCCAAGAACAGTTGCAACCAATAGTGCAAAACAGAGTTGATTAAATGCATTTTGACAAGTTGGAGTCCAGCTAAATGGGACTTTATCCTTAAGTAGATAGAAATTTGGCACTCTAAGTTGTGCAAAGTTGGTAATAAATTTGCAATAGTACCCAATGATGCCTAGGAATACTTGAATATTGTGCTTGGATTCAGGCTTTTATATCTTGGAGATGCCATCTAACTTAGAGAGTTGGGGCTAAAGACCCACTTTGTCAATTACAAATCTGAGATATTCCAGCTGGTCTTTAAAGAACTATCACTCTTTGGGTCTGATTTTTTAAGTATGCAGTTGCTAGCCTTCTTAAAACCTCCTCTAAGTGGTCCAGATGTTCATCCAAAGTGCGGCTGAAAACATTGATATTATCAAGGCACACTATTACATATGATAACTTTAAATCTCCTAGGATTGTGTCCATTCCCTCTGGAAGTTAGCTGGGGCATTGTAGAGCCCTTAAGGCATTCTCGTCAGCTGGAATAGGCCCTCTTAGACTATAATTGTACAAATCTCACACTCCTACTTGGGAAGATCTATTTGCCAATATCTGGTGATAAGGTCCATTTCTGAGAAGAACTTCGCTCCCCCTAGCCTGTCCAAGGCATCATCAATTTATGGCAGTGGGTATGAGTCTTTCTTTGTGATGTTATTTAACTTTCTGTAATTAATGGCTACTAGGTTGCTTCCATCCTTTTTCTTCACTATTATTCTTGGTGCCGCCCATGGACTTTGAGAAGGCACTAACGTTCCACAATCGAGGATTATTTTAAAATCCTTGGATACAGCTTCTTCTGAGATTTCAAGCATCTGATTGGGCGTAATCAAATTGGTTTATGATCTCCAGTAGAAACTTTGTGTATAACACCCTTAGCACACATTTCAAGTAGAAATCATCTTGTGCAAGTATTTCCTGATACCTAGAAAATAGCTCCTGATCTTGGCTTTTTTCAGAGTTGGTCAGGTCTCTTAAATCGGCCATAGGGACAACATTATTGATGCTAAGTTAGTCCTTATTGGGAAGCTTTAATTTGACAAAAGTTCCAAACTCTTGGAATGAGTGAATTTCCATGGTAGGGAACAGATGCAGAAAAGTGATTGTTTAATGTCACTTGATGGAGATGGGCTGATTTTGCAGGTTTGCACACAAGATGTGTATTTCTCCATGCCAGATATGATAATACCAGGGGCGATGTTTGGCTCAAATTGAGATTTAGACCATGGTTGATATACACAGTGCATTCAAAAAGTTCTGGGACTAACGTTTTAAAGACACAACTTTACAAATAAATAGACTTTCTTTTATCATAATTTAACATACAACCTTTCCCTCTCTATACATACTTATGTTGCTAAAACAATTGTTAAAAGGTATGCACAGAGTTCCTATTTTGTATAACCATGTTTAAACCAGCTGTCACAATATTCTGAATTGTCTCTACTTTATCAAAAGGATGAACTTTCAGTGCCACCTTCAGATTAGAGAACAGAAAGAATTCAGACAGTGCCAAATCTGGTGAATAGGGTGATTAATTATAATCTGAAGGTGGCACTGAAGGTTCATCCTTTTGATAAAGTAGAGACAATTCAGAAGAATGTGACAGCTGGTTTAAACATGGTTATACAAAATAGGAACTATGTGCATACCTTTTAACAATTGTTTTAGCAATATAAATATGTATAGAGAGGGAAAGGTTGTACGTTTAAATTATAATAAAAGAAAGTTTATTTATTTGTAAGGTTGTGTATTTAAAACATTAGTCCCAGAACTTTTTGAATGCAAAGTGTACTTCATCATAAAGTCCATCTGGGATTTTAATTGTTAGTCCTGTCAGAATGATTACTTTATCTGGATGGTATAGTAATGTGCTGATTTGACCAAAATGAAATGCCCTTTTATTCATTGATCTGGGTGGGTAGTGTTTTTATCTTTGACTGCACTTTGATATACTCAATTGGTACTGCTCCATCTTTGTAGGCCAGATTTATGAATAGGCTGGGTTTCTTTTTCTCAACTGCCCCATCCTTGTTAAAGTAAAATGGGATAGCCTGGTCAAGAATGGTGAGAGTATCGTCCTTATGATTGGTAACAACTCCATATCTCCTTGGGAAATCAGTCCAAATTAAACTATCATAGTTCATATTTGGCAACACTATAGCAGGTACTGTCACTACAATAGATCCAAATATGAAAGGTAGGTTACTTTATGCGCTCAGCGCTTTAGTTGTATGTGCTTCAGATGTACCATATTACTGACAATGGGCAAATTGGGCGCAATTTTAAATTTTTTAACCAACTTTGTGCTGACTATATTGATAGGAGCATCACTATCAATGATGGCCTGAACTTGCACCTTGTTTACTACTAAATCCACATAAGTACATTTGAAGTAGTTTTCAGAGGCATTTATTGTGTGAATACTACGACTGATGCCTGATCCCAGATGTGATTTCAGACTTAAGCAAATACCTGGGAAGCTATCTGCTAAGGTCTTCATGGGAATGGCTACTTGTACATTGTTAAGCGTAGGTAGGTCAGTTGAACATCCAGGTTGGAGGTCCAAATCCTGATCAATAATTTGTTTTGCATAAGGTTTTGAAACCTCTGTTTTGGCTTCTTTGATAATTTTAAAAGGTTTAGTTGCTTTTGCTTTGGCCTGAGTAGTGATCATCAGGACATCAATAGCCACAATATCGTGGAGGTTATCTTTGGCGAGATTTTCAGCCCTAAAGAGCTCATCAGGTTCAGGTGTAATGATTTGGTGAACATTAGTGGAGTTAGAGCATTCCGCCTCTACTCCATCTTCTCTTTTCCCACCTTGCTATCACTGTTGATTTCTAAAGCAATGTTGAACCCAGGCTTTTTGTTGGACCATATGTAGCATTGGCTAGCAAAATGCCCCTTTTGACCACAGTTGTGGCATGTAATCAGCACTGTTTGCTGTTTTGCTAAAATTTTTGGTTTGTAATTCAGAAATTTTCTCATGGTCAGATATCATGTTACCTTTTGGGCCTTATAAATAAGAATTTTTGCTGGTCTTTTGGCCAATTAGGGGTATTGAAACTGCGGGAACAGCTTCTCAAGTAATTAATAAGATCTTGACTTTCTATTTTTCCATTTAATAAAGTAACATGACAAGCTTTTCTCTCTCATTGCAATCACTTTTGCAACAAAATTCATTTTAAGTCTGGCAATTAGTTTGATAATCTCACCGAGGAGATTAGTTAGTGCTCATGTTGGGGAGCAGTTGGGCAAGTAAGGTCAAGGGCACAGGTGTTGGCCCCGCGACATCTAAAGTTTGCAAACGCCCCAGTGAACCCAGAGGAATAGACAAACTTAACGAAAAACCGGTGGTAACCATTTCCCCGGATTTTAGCTTAGCAAGTGCAATGCAACAAGTACATCAATACGCCACACTTTCAACCACTCTCATTGGTGGAATATGGAGTATGGGTGTTCCTGGATATTCAGCAGATGGCGCTTTGGGAAATATTTTCTGGGGATGTACACACTCATTTCCCAAACGCGGTGTACGTTGCACCTAGTTCTATGCCACGCGGTTGTCTGGATCTTAGTTCTTAAAGCAAGGAAGCGGCGGACGAAGCTGCAACAGTGCTGTTGTAATAGACCTCCTGGACGGGCAGTGGTTCATCAAAACTAAGCACACCAGATGGACAAAATCGAATCAATTTTTGTAACTTTCAACTTTCTGCCCACTATGGTCAAACGCGCCGTACTCAAACAACACCTGAAGGCTGGGCTCGCCATATATGGCGCAATACAATCCTTTAAAATGCAGCGCTTTACGCTGATGCCAAACCTGTGTACCGGCAAAGCAATTGCAGTCCTAACCCCAGATGAGGGGATAGCAAAGGATCTAACCCAAATCCCGCACACCGCTTTTGTCAATATTGAGGGGCATGCCACCCACCCTTTCAGGGTCACCGTGGACAGCGCACCTCCCATCTGCGCCTATTGTGACTCATTTAGCCACAAGGCATACACCTGCCCCTCCAAGGAGGGCATCACATATGATGAAATTCCCTCAGAGGCTATGTGCGCCGGTGAAGCCCTATGAACTGACCGCCAATACAAAGGCAGCCTTCCTGTGGGGAGCGCATGGATGCTACTTACTAGTGAAACCAGTATCCCCTCAATAGCGGAAGAAGGCCAAACAGGCCCACAAGGTGGCAGCCAAGACCACTTCTGCTATCCCGCCCTTCCAGCTCCAGAAGGACATTGAGACTTTTCAGCGGAAGCAGCTCATGAATCGTCTCAACCAATCAGATTGGGACGCCCAAGCCAATTGGGCAGCCCAAGCTGGAATCCTGATGGGTGAGTCGGTTTTAACCAACCAATGTGCCCAAGCATCAATTGGAACTGAATTGATCTCCAAGCTTTATGCTGAAAATTTAAATTTAAGCGTTGGTGCACCGCAAATTCATGCACCACAAAAATAATGTCCTTAAGTGGGGAAACAAGCAAAGGCAAAAGCCAACGCGAACCCAACTGCTAAGGCTACCCATACTACTGACTACATTGCATCACATACCCAAGGCGCTGACAAGTGCCGTTAAATACAAGAGAAGGCTGAAGAGCTTGGGTGCCCTTCCCCTCACACCTAAGGTGTGATGGGGGAGTCTTTACTTTAGGGATTTTGAACATCGCTGGACTCAAGGCCTCGCCTTCCCAGGCTAGGAAACTGAGTTTTTTACAACAAAATCTACCTGTGGATATCCTGGCCATTCAGGAGTCCCACTGTCCGCGAGGTTCTGATGATACATGGAAAAGCATGCTCCTCCCTTCCCTCTCCTTATGGTCTGAGCACTGTGTGGTGCTAGTTCAAAAGAACAATAATTTTAAATTTTTATTGTCTGAATACTTCCTTAGTGGCTGCATCCTCATTATCAATCTTTTATAGGCTGACGAAGTGCACATTATCATCAACATTTACGCCTTGACCTGTGCATGAGAACGTCAGTAATTTTTCGTCGGTCAATTCCATTCCATTACCCCCTGACCCTTTTGTCATTGATGACATGAGCTGTTGGTTGAACCCATCCACAGACCGCTGGCCTACCTCATCTTCCCCGCCACAGGGACACATTGAACTACGCGTCCTCAAGGCCACCCTAGGGTTAGTTGATACTCTGCCGCATCATGCTCCACTTCTTGAAAACATGTCACTCCCCCACGTCCACAACAGCCAGTTAAGTCCATGTCCCGCATTGACCTTATCATCACGCCGTTGCAATTTTGTACCCAGATTTCCCATTTCACCATGACAAAGATCAATTTCTCCGATCACAGGATGGTTTCAATATCCTTCCTCCTATCCAACCCAGCAGCTCAGGCTCCAAGTTGGTGCAAACTTCGCCCAGCTGAAATTGCATCGCCAAGATTTTCCTCATGGGTGGAATCTGCGACCATGGCTCCAGAGTTTATCACACCATTTTGCGCTGATCCAATTTCCACCTGGTCTGCCTTCAAAGCAGACACAATACGCCAGGCTCACCACCTTTTCTCCTGACGCTCACGATCCACCTTGGCAGTCACCTCGCGCGCCCTGGAAGAGTTGGCCAACCTGGAGTCCAACGTCCCAGCCACGGGCTACAGCCCTACTTGGGGTCACAAGTGGGCGGAAGTAGCCGCCCACCTTAACGCTCTTGAGCATCAACACAAGCATCGGTTTTGTATTCAGTACAGAGCTAAACACATTACAGTGGGCAACATGTGCTCCGCTTACTTTTTGAAAATTCTTTGCACCGCGCCAGAGCTTGGCCTGTACACAGGTTTAAAGGCTAAACAATTCTGTAATGGATACATTGGCTACAGTGGTAATTGAGATACAAAACTATTACTCTGAATTGTACCAATCCGACCGATTCTACTGGACAAAATGGCGAATTTTCTTGATTGTGCACACATCTGCACCGGTTCCCATTTCCTGGAGTAGATGAATTTGATTACTCCAGGCAAACTCTGGTCCGCAGTCCGTGGTGCACCATATAGGAAATGCCCAGGCCCTGATGACATTCCTTATGAGTTCTATAGGAACTATTTCAATTATTTATCCCCACTGTTGCTTGCCTCTCTTAACCAGTGCCTTTTGGAAACGCGCCTCCTAACAGGAGGGCAAGAGGCCTACACCATTACACTGTTCAAAAAAGGGGATAATCTTGACTTGGCCAACTGGCGCCCCATATCTATAACCAACACTGATACAAACTTTTACTAAAATCATGGCTAACCATCTAGGGATTGTTGCCTCTGCTATCATCTCCCTGGAATATATTGGTTTCATACCAAGAAGGTCGTTTTAAGACAACGTGCACACTGTGGCCAACGCCTGTCAGTCAACGGCCTCTGGTGCACTAGTATTTTTAGACCAACAGAAGGCCTATGATAGAGTTAACTGGGATTACCTCAGGGCTTACCTCCACCAATTCCGCCTACCCCCGCGCTTCATCAATTGGGTGATGCTGCTAACGGAATCCGCCACAATGGCTGTGCGTGGCCCTGGCTTTCTCACGGATGTAGTACGCCCCAAAGGGGCCTACGCCAAGGGGACCCCCTTAGCTCACTCTTATATAACTTCAGCCTTGACCCACTTCTTCAAAACGTGAATGCCTGCCTTACTGGGGTCCATGTGCAAAGCCAAGCCCTGGTCAAAAATGTTGGCATTTGCTGATGACTGTGTGGTTGGGGTGTCTAACAATCATGATGCATGCGCGCTTGAAGCTCTTATCCAGGTTTACTCCGTAGGAAGTAATGCTGCACTCAACGCCTCCAAAACTGAAATCATTCCCCTTGGTCAGCATCAAGCCTGCTGGGCCTCAGCGCCCTGTTTCCAATCCACCCCATCTGGTAGCGCACGCGCTTGCCTACCCTGCCCAGCCCACACCGCCCCACTTGTTTTCCCCTTTGTGCCAAGCCCCACCATTAAGCCGGTCCGCCAACTGGGGGTGTGGTTGGAGGCAGGCGGGTATGCCTCAACGGTGATGGAAAACCATATTCTGGACAACGTGACAAAACGCATATCCTCCCTCAGAGCCCGTCCTACTTCCCTTACCAGCAGGGTTGTACTAACCAACTCTATGCTCCTCTCCAAAGTTTGGTTTGGGGCCCACGCCATTGCTTTCTCCCCAGATTTCTTCAAATCATGTATGCCCTTCTGCAAGGGTGGCTCTGGTCGGGCCGCCCACTGCCAGTATGGCTGGAGATCATGTTTGGCCCTCGCCATAGTGGGGCATGGGCATGCTCAACTTTGAGGCCCATGCTGCCAAGATTCTTGGCACCTGGATCGCTGCCATTACCAACCCTACAGTTTCAGCCCAACACTGGTCCCGCGCAGCCCGCTCCAACTTCTCCCGCGCCCTGGGCCTCGCCAACCTGTCCCACCCACACTCTTTGTTGAATTATCTGGCTTCCCATCCTTCAGCCGCAGGTCCACATGGGACAACTCCCCATTTCAAACATATCCTCCTCTCCATGTGGAGCACTGAGTGGAGGATTCGAATTTGTGGGCAAACAGCCCAGAGGGGGCGCCCCTCTCCTCAGTTTACCCAGGAGGTACATGGACTACCCATTCTGAACGGTTTGATACCCGCGAGGCCCCATACCTTGTCCAGGGTGGACTACCTGGACATGATGGACATCCCCTATTCCCTTGATACTCAGAAAGCCATTTGGAAGTACACCCACCACCCTCTTCTGCAGCCACATATCTGATCCCATGTGTGGCGCTGCTTGAGGTGGGTGTACCAAACATTCGAACGCTCTAGCACTTTACACTCATCCTGTGTCATGTGTGGCCAGTACGGAACGCTGTTTCGCCGCCTGGAAAAGTGCCCTCCATCTAAAGCGATATGGCGTGTGGTACAACTTTTGCTCTGCCAGGATCAGGCACAGCCCTTCAGTTTGTCTAGAGATATGTTTGCTTTATCAATTCTCTCCCCTCTTCCACCCTCCCTCTGTGCTTTAGTGGTCACAATAGCCATGTGGACTATCCACACAATTGTCTTGGATGCCATCTCAGGCTACACTCCCACCCTCCAAGAAGCTGTCCGCCAGTTCCAGTCACACTTAGTGGACCACTTTCATGCGTGGGTGTTTGGATACCTCCCACCACATTGCTGACAGTTGGTCTCCTCCTGGTTCCCAGTTTGGTTCATCAACTCTGACCCCTTCCTACACACGTGCTCAATTGTGGCGCCTGCCCCTATACACGTGCCCCCCTCCCAGTAGTGGCGTTCTTGCTGGCAACAGGAGACAGCATTAGCTTCTCTGGGGTGCCCTCCTATTACAGGAGTTTTGTTTTCTTTGATGTCTTATTGGAAGTGTGCGTCCCCTGGTTGGCCTTCCCTCCAATAAATAAATAAAGTAACACGATATGGTGCAGTTTACAGTAGGGCATGACTGTGTGTTCCATTGTAATTTTTACGTCATACTTATCTATTGTGTTACACCCAAGCAAGACCTGTGCCTTATGGGATAATCTGTTGCAAAGTCCTTAATTGTCTCATTTTGCTTTAATTCAATATTAAGGAGCTCTTTTTTTGGGCCTCTAATGTTCCAGGCCCTCCAAAAAAATTTCGCTGCAATTTTGGCATCCACATAGAACCAATCATCGTATAAATAGGGCATAAAGAGGTCACAGCTATGGGCATCATGAGAGTTGGTTAGAATTGATCCTTTTTCATGGTCTGATGCTCCCCACATTGCTTTTTCAAATAGCTTGAGAAAAGATTGAACATTCTCATCTTTATCAAACTTTGGCAGGTTCAATGGTTTAGAGTCATCTTGCCCTGTTTTGGGCATAGGGGTTGTGCTTCTTCTAGTACTTAAAAGTCTTGGTGTACCTCCATTTAGAATCAGCCCTCTTTCCCGTTGGGGATTATCTGGAATCAGGAGTGATGTTAAAACTCTAGGCACAGGATGGACGTTTGAAATATCAGATTATGCATTTGTGTCAATCCCTGATGATTTAATTTCATGATTTTTCTCCAAACTACTGGATTCTGATGCTTTAATTTGGCCCTTGGTTGTTTTTCCAGATTGCTTTTTTGGCCAAATGGGCAGAGCCTTTTCCAATTTCTCTATTGTTAAGGCTGGGTGAGCACTGGCAGCTTTGCTTTTTTATTAAACTGAGGTAAGCTGACCAGGGGACAGACATTACCGAATATTTGTGAAACTAAGAGAATAACTAAGAAATATAATATTGGGCACCCCAGGGTACTCAGGTTACCCCTGTTGCCAGCGGGACTGCCAGGTATGGGGGTTGGTGCACTACTCCGAGGGGGTTTCCCCTGCTATGGAGCAGGTTTGAAGGAAAGGGTCTGTGTGGAGGAACCAGAGTGGGAACCATGATTCTATGAGCGCTTTTTGTCTTGGTCTCATATATTCATAGAGCCAGGCTTGGAAGTGCTCTAGTAAGTGGACATGGAATCTGTTAATAATCCCACGAATGGTTGGGACCGTGCCCTTGAACGCATCTAATGCAATTGTGTGTATTGTCCACATTGCAATGAGTATTATTAGGGAGCGGAGGGTAGATGGGATTGGTGACTCGATCTAGAGCGCGAAGATACTCTTTGATATCAAGAATTCTTGTTCGTTTTAAATCTTGAGCAGGTGTGCAACTTCCTGCCATATAACTTTGGTTGGGGGGCATGTTTCTAGGCGGTGATGTAAGGATCCCTCCCCTCCACATACTGCACATGTTTTGTGGAGGGAGTTGGAGCGGTCCGCCATCCTATAGGTCCTTCTCAAACAGCGCCAGGCGTTTGCTCTTATCCTTGGTTGTAGGAGTGGGTGGTGTGTCATTTTCCACATTGCTTTCTGTATGGTTAAATCATAGGGAATGTCCAGCATATCTAGGTATTCTATCCTATCTATGCTTGGGGTTGTTGCGAGCATATCCCTCTGGGGGTGGTTTTCTGGATTTCTTAATTTGAATTGGGGGCTGGGTCGTCCCTTTCCCTGTATAGTACCCATGTTCTCTATGGTCCATCCCATATGGCGGATAGTTCGGAGGATATGTCTGAAATGAGGGGAGGTTCCATGCAGACCCGTTGCAGTAGGGTGCTTGGCAAGGTATGAAAGTAGTCTGGGTGGACTATGTGGGTTGGTTAATTTGAGCGCCTGTGCAAAGTTAGTCCTTGCTGCTCTGGACCAATGTTGTTGTGGGAGGTCTGGAGCAAGGATTTTATATATCCAGGTACCTAGGATGTGATTGGCATGGCTCTCAAAATCTATTAGTCCCATGCCTCCGCTTGAGCTTGGGCCAAATAGTATTTCCATCCTTATAGGAGGGTGAGAGCCAGGCCACATCCAGCCCTTGATAAGCGCGCGAATTGAGGCTATAAAGGTAGGTGAGAAGGCTATCGCATGGGCCTGGTACCACAGAATTGGGAGGATGAGCGAGTTAGCAACTGTAACTCGTCCTATTAGTCCTGAGGTTATTCCCTTGAGGGAGGCGACGCTTTTGGATACCCGTTGTAACAGGTTACTATCCATTGTCTCATTAGAATATCCCCCTGATTCTAGCCAGATTCCAAGGTGTCGGACAGGAGTGGTGGTGGGAGGTGTTGCAAAGGGTAGTATAATTGGGTTTTTTCTTTGAGTGTTGGTGTGAGGTTCTGATGTTGTGGCCCAATTGTTTGTGTATTTGCCTAAGAGGATGAATTCTGTCTTCCTTTTGTTGAGTGATGCATTGCTCACCTTGGAGTATTCCTCTAGAGTGTGTTCCAGCTGTCGGGCATCTTCTTTGTCTGCTATACCTGCTACGCAGTCATCTGCAAAGGCCAGTATCTTGACTGTTGGTTGTCCTTGTGCGGTTATCCCCATGAGACTTGAGTCAGTTACTCGGAGGAGCGGGTCAAAGCTGAAATTGTATAGCAGTGGGCTGAGGGGGTCCCCTTGTTTGAGCCCTCTGTGTGGCTTAATCTTGTTTGTTAGGAATCCAGGGCCGCATACAGCCATGGTTGCAGATTCTGTTAGGAGCATCGCCCATTTTATGAATCTTGGTGGGAGTTTGAAGGCATGTAGACATTCTTTTAGGTATGGCCAGCTAACACGGTCACACGCCTTTTCCTGATCCAAGAAGACCAGGGCACCAGTTGCTTTGGATTGGCAAATGTTTGCAACAGGGTGTATGTTGTTCCGATTGAACGCCCTGGTATAAACCCAAAATGGTTGGGTGATAGGACGTCAGATGCAATTGCGCCTAATCTAGCTGCTAGAATTTTTTTAGAATTTTTTTGTCAGTGTTGGAGAGTGCAATTGGGCGCCAGTTGGCCAGGTCCAACTTGTCACCCTTTTTATACAAGGTTATAACGTAGTATAAATGGCCTCCTGGTAATAGGCGTGTTTCCAACAAACTCTGGTTCATTGACGCCAGTAGGAGGGGGGCGATTTGTTGAAAATATTTTTTGTAGAATTTGTAGGGTATCCCATCAGGCCCTGGGCATTTCCTACGTGGTGCACCAATAATTGTTTCTAAAGCTCCTCCCGTGTGATAAGGGATAGTATATTGTAATTTGATGGTGTACTTTGTATCTTGACAGTTTGAATAAATTCTTTAATTTTTTGTAGATCTTTTGGCATATTGCGATATAGTTCAGTGTAATAGTGGTGTACTTCCGCCTTATCCTCCTCAGGGTTAGTTGCCACGGTGCCATTGGTCTTGTGGACCTGTGTGCACATAAGCTGGTTTCCGCGGGAGTGGAATTGGTGGAAAAAGTATGTTGAACAGGTTTCGCCTTCCTTTATGAACTTACCTTTGTTCAATACTTTGATTCTGTGTTGGTGTTCAAAGATGAGATTGTTAAGTCGGGCTGAAATTTCTGCCCATTTGCATCCCCAATTAGGGCTATAGCCAGATCTCGGAGTATTTATTTCCAGGTGGTCTAGTTCTGCTAAGGTACGCTTGATTGTGGCTGTGTCCGCGGTGTACTTATGTGATGCAATATGTCAGGTTTTGTTGATTAAATCTTTTTTGAAATTTTCCCATGTTCTGATGGGACCTGAAGTGAATGGGGCTGTGAATTCTGGGTTTGTAGCCTTGTTTTCAACCCAGTCAGATATCTCAGGCAATCTTATATTTTCTGGGTGAAGCTTTCTCCAAGGTGACACCTGTGTGTGGGATTGGGTTGGTGCTAACTGCACCGTAACTAATCGGTGATCAGAAAAATTGATCCTTTTTGTTGTAAATTTGGAGATTCTTGAGTTGTGGGATTGTGGGATGTGGATGTGGTCATTACAACTCATTGATATGAGCAGTCCCTCACGTATGTTGGGTCTTGTTATATGGGGAAGGATTGGTGAATTGGGAGGAAGAGCATCCTGTAAGCCAAGAGATGCCTTCATTGTGCGATATTCAATGTGTCCAGGTGGGTATCCCCTGGGATTAGGCCATCGATCTGTATTGGGGTTATCTCAGCAGTTGAAATCGCCTAACATGATGATATCTGGTGGGAGGGTGAGGGTAGAAATCTTTTCAAAAAATTGTTTTCTCTCAGTTGCAGTGCACGGTGCATATATACATGCTAACAAAATTAATTTATCCTGGCATGTGATTGTTGCTACTAGGACTCGACCATGCAAGTGTGATGATGAATTTGTAATTTTAAATTTTTTGTTGTTTTGGACTATCACCCCACAGTGAGACGTCCATACTGATTGTGATGGTGCGACCCTGGTTGACCAGGATTCTTCTTCCCATTGTAGGCAGTGGGTTTCTTGGATGGCCAAGATGTCTACAAGAGGTTTTCACAGGAATGCCAGCTTTTTGGCTTGGGACGTATGAGCCCTGGCTCCCGCGATATTTAATTTCCCTATTGACACTGAGGTGCCCGCGGCACCTCAGGAGCGGTTGGGAGGACCCTCTGGTACTATCCCATCGCGGCTCATTTTGGCCATGCTCCGCGTCTGTACTCCAATTCTTTCACTGCCATTGTTGGTTCCTTTGATTTGACCCAATGATTCAAGGGAATTGCGGTTTTTTGCATTTGCATCAACTTTTCCTGCACAGGTCTCATGTTGATTTGATGTTGGTTGTTGATTGGATTTTATATTTTTGAGGTTCAACTTTGTTGCATTGTGCACCGCAGTCTCACCCAAATTGCGTATGCATTGTTCCTCAGTATGTGCATGACTGATGACGCTTTGTGGCTCAGTCTGGTTACTGTGAAAATTTTCGACCTGGGCATATTGTTCTGATTGGTTGGTTTGGTGAATATCTGAAATATCCTCCTGAATTTGTCCGTGGTTAATGGCGGAATTCGCGTGTGCCACCACTTCAGCCGCTGCTCTCTTGCGGGCTTTTTGTGCTGCTTTACGCTGTTTGCTTGTAACTGGGTCCACGATGGAGTATAGTCCATCTTCAACCCAGCGGAATGGGTAGTGGCCATCAGTCATTTTGGCGAAGTTTTCATTATCTTCGTCCATAGCTTCTTCACAAAAATCATTTTCCATTAAGCCCTCTTTACAGGGCATGCATGTTCCTTGTGGCTCAGTGAGCCACAGTGGTTGCAGATAGGTGGTGCGCATTCCGGTGTAACTCAGAATGCAGCTGACTGGCCCCCATCTGCAAAGTGAAATTCTGCTTCATGGGGAATTCTGGATCAATCCTCTTCCACTTCTGGGAAGGGGTTGATTACAGCGATAGCTTTGCCCATGCACAGGTTGGGCATTAAGCAAAATTGCTGTAATTCGATTTGTTGGATTTCTCCATAGGCCACAAGACCTTTGCAGAGCTCCTCCTCGATTACCTTATGAGGAAGGTTGGTGGGGAGCGAGTCAAAGGAGATGAACAAAGTTTTCGCTTTGTTCCATCTGGTGCGCGCGGTGCGCACAATTTTTTTGCCCTCAGGGAGGGCAATTTCCATGCAGATTTTTGCTGCGGCATTGGCTTCATCAGCTGTTTCAAAACCAATATTGATCCAGCCGCGGCCCATGTTGTTGGTGGCTATGTACACCACGTGAGGGAAAGTGAGGGCTGTGCCTCACATGTTTTCTCCCACAGGGTCGGTGACTCATCTCCAAGGAAGAGTCTGATCCCGTGTTCCACCTTTGACAAAGGTTGGTTAGATTGAATGTACATGTATTGCACGTGCTTTACAGTAAATACCATAAAACCCAGATGGTGTCTGAGTTTGTGATTTCTTTGCAGATTGGGTTCCTGGTCCCCTCCAGGGCGTTTCTTGCCCTTAGTTGCACCGTTAAGCGCACCACTTGCCACGACGCTCGCCCATGTTGTATTATCTTTGTTATTAAAGTCACCCATCTTTCCTGTGTGTGATTATCCAAATTTGCTGTTCAAATTGAATCGTAGTAACTAAAGTGATTGTTACGAGAAAGAAAAGCTTGTGGCAGCTTTGCTTTTTGATGGATAAAATTCTTTTTTTAAGGTTGTCATACTCTTTTTCGAATAAAGCTTGATTGGATGTTATGCTTTTGGTATCTTTGGGCATACTGTATACTTAAGAATTTGCAGTTGATAATTGCATTCTGAGTTCCCATTTCTCCTGAGTAACTTCAGTATTTCTGGCCTGCAATCTTGACACAACAGTCCAAGTTTTTGAAAAGTTTTCTTTGATTTGGGCATCCTCCACATCCCTATTCAGGACGGCTGGTAATGCTGCAAGATCTTTAATGTTTTTGTTCACAGTATCAAGCTCTATCCAAACATAATTCTCAAAGTCATTGTTCTTTGAAATTTTATTCCAGGTGATTTCTTCAGCCTAAAGTGGCATGTATAGTGAGTCATTCTTTCTGAGATAATAGAAAATCAGAATGAGTTTCCAGTTCTTTTTTCCCATAATAATCACATTAGTTACTAAGGTTCAATTAGAATAGCATAACTTGATAATCACACAGGAGAGATGGGCGAAATAAACAAAAAAATTAAACTGGGCGAAAATAGTATCAGGCAATGTGCAAAACGGTGTGCCAAAAGGGCAAGAAATGCCCTGGGGGACCAGGAACCAATGCTGCCAAGAAAGCATAAACTCAGACACCGTTTGGGTTTGTGGAGTTCACCACCAAACAAAACCTATACATGGAATTCCTATATTCATCCCCTATCAAAGGTAAAACACAAGCTCTAACACTACCTAAGTGTTGATTCTCAAACTCTATAAGATAAAGTGGGCGAGGCACAGGCCTCCATTTTCCCCACGTGGTGTACATAACCACCCATACAATCCACTGTGGCTTTTTTAACATGAATTTCAAAACTGAAAAAGATGCAGCTGCAGCTGCAAAAGTATGGTCAAAATTGCCCTCCCCAAGGGCAAATAAATTGTGTGCACTGTGCAAACTAGATGGAAATAAAGCATACACTTTGTTCATCTCCTTCAACTCATTTCCAACTAACCTTCCCTGCAAAGTAATTAGGAAGAGCTCCAATCTGGACTTACCTGATATGGAGAGATCAAAAATTCTAGCTTCAGCGGTTTCAGATGATGCCAAACCTGTGCACAGGTAAGGCAATAGCTGTGATCAACCCATTCCCCAAAGTTGCCAAGGATTTCACAAAAATCCCGTGAACAGCAGGGTTTTACCTCATAGATGGGGAGTGTCAAAGGTATTCTGCATAACTTGGGAAAGCGCACTGTCAATCTGCAATCACTGCAGCGTATTGGGGCACAAGGTGCACGCATGCCCCATGAAGGAGGGCATAATGGCCCCAGACTTCTGCGAAAAAACATGGACAAGGATAGCGAAGAATTCAGAAAAGAACTGACACCAAACACGCCTTCCTCTGAGGAGAGGATGATCAATACATTTCATAGACCCAGTTCACCCAAAGTGTGCAAAATGGCACAGAAGGCCATTGTCAGAAATTTTTCTCCAGGCTTCAAGATAAGAATGTTTTGGGGCAAAATTGGCTGAAAAAGGGAAATGTCAAACATTTACAAGTCCTTGATAAAGATAATATTGATTTAGATACTAATAACAATTTTAGCAACTAAAAGACATCGGCTGTTTCTTGGTGAAACCTACAAAAAAGGGTAACACGATTTCAAATACTTTACAGGCAATTGACATGAGATCAAGCAGTCAGATTACTCCAACTACGCGGCGGACCCTGGGGAGTCCATCAGTTGGTACTCCACCAGCCATGACCAGGTCCATTCAAGCACCTACGTGGGGACCACTCCTTTTATAGGCTTGGTGGGGGTCCCCCAAGGTGCAATAATTTTATCAAACAGAGATTTGCTGAAATTTATCAAATCATTACCCCATGGGTATGTCTTGCCCAAAAATAATTCCTTATTCATTAATCAGCCAAAGTGAAGCGAGTTTACTAAGATTTAATAGGCTAAATTCCCATGTTTTCTAATTCAGACCAGTCTAAACTTTTCTTTCTCGTTGCAATCACTTTTGCAACCTTTTAAATTCAAAACTGAATCTAGTTTGATAATCTCACAGAGGAGATTAGTCTGCGCCCATGTCAGGGAGCAGTTGGGCAAGTAAGGTAAGAGGAGCAGGTGGAAGGCCTGCGGCCTCCAACGTTCGAAAACGCCCTGGAGAAACTGGCGGAATAGACAAAAATTTTAAAAAACTGGCGGTCACTATTTCCCCAGAGATATTCGCATGGCAAGCATGATGCAACCAGTACATCAACACGCCACACTCCCAGCCACTTTCGTCGGTGGAATTTGGAGTCTGCATGTTTCTGGACATCCAACAAATGACCTTATTGAAAAATTTTGTTAAGATGTGCACACAATTTTCCTGACTGCAGTGTACGTCGCACCTCACTCCATGTCATGCGGTTGGCTGGACCTTGGTTTCAAAAGCAAAGAGGCAGCAGACGAGGCTGCAGTGGTGCACATGGTGGTCGACCTCCCCAAAGGGCAATGGGTCATCAAAACCAAATGCACTAGATGGACAAAATCAAACCAAATTTTCCTCATGTTTGACTTTTTGCCTACTACAGTAAAACGTGACATTTTGGAATAACACCTGAAAGATGGTCTCGCCATATATGGCAAATACAATCTTTTGAAATGCAACGCTTCACACTGATGCCACACCTGTGCACCAGCAAAGCCATCGCAGTCCTGACCCCAACTGAGGAGATCGCAAAGGACCTAACCCAGATCCCACACTCCACTTATGATATCGCAGGGCATACCACCCACCCATTCCAGGTGACCGTGGACAGCGCGCCCCCATTTTCACCCACTGTGATGCATTTGGCCATAAGGCGCTCGCATGTCCCACCAAGGAGGGCGTCACATTCCAAGAGCACCCCTTGGCAGCCATGGCCAGTGGAGAGGCACACTATGAACCAACTGCAAGCACCAAAGAGGCTTTCCCATGGGGAGCACAAGGCTGCTACCTACTGGTAAAGCCTATCTCCCCGCAAGAGCAGAAGAAGGCCAAGCAGGCCTGCAGGGCCGCGGCCAAGAAAGCGGCAAAATCCACCACTTTTAACCCACACTCACAACGCCAGGAAGACATGTAAAACCTTCACGGCGGAAGCAACTTGGGAATCCATCAACCAATCAGATTAGGAAGCCCATGCTGAGTGGGCCACTCAATCTGAGGATCCTATGGGGGATTCGATCTCACCCAATCATTGCACCCAAGCTCTGGTCAAAACTGACTTGGGACCCATCCCAACTGAAAAAAAATTTTCAACCCACTCAACAGTGCACCAAACTCATCCACACCGCAAAAAATTGTCCGACGTTGGGAAAACAAAAAGTGAAGGCTAAAGCCAACGCAACTCTTTCTGCAAAAATTAACAAAACCCCAAGAGTTGCTGCTAACACCTGCGCTGCTGTGAAGGCCCATGGGGATCTAGAGGAGGCTGATGGGCCTGGGTGCCCACCCCTCACACCTAAGGTGCGATGGGGGAAACCTTCACTTTAGGGATGTTGAATATCGCTGGACTCAAGGCCTCCCCATCCTGTGCTAGGAAACTGAGTTTTTTACAACACAATTTACTCGTGGATATCCTGGCCATCCAGGAGTCCCACTGTCCACGAGGTTCCAAGTAGCTTGGAAAACAATGCTCCTCCTATCCCTATCCTTTTGGTTGAAGCACTGTGGGGTGCTATTTGGAAAAATAATTTTTTCAAAATTTTTATCCTCAGAAACATTCCTAAATGGCCGAGTTCTCATTGTCACTTTCTCGTGGGCTGATGTAGTGCACGCAATCATCAACATCTATGCCCCAACCTGTGCATGCAAGCGTCAGGAATTTTTCTCATTGGTCAAATCCATCCCGCTACCCCCAGACTCTTTCCTAGTCAGTGACATGAACTGTTGGCTAAACACACCAATGGACCGGTGGCCTTCCTCACCCCATGCCCCCCAGGGTCACGTAGAACTGTGCATTCTAAAAGCCACCCTCAGGTTAATGGATGCACTGCCATGACATGCCCCGCTGCTCGAAAACATGATGCGCCCCCATGTCCACAATGGCCAATTAAGGTCCATGACCGATATTGACCTTATCCTAATGCCGGCGATATTCCAACCCAACATCTCCCACTTCAAAACAAGAAAAATGGAATTCTCTGACCATCAACTGGTCTCGCTAACCAACCATCTACCTTTCACAGCCGCTAAGGACCCACATTGGTGCAAAATCCGCCCATCCAAGCTCGCGTTGCCAGGATTTTCCACGTGGGTGGAAGCAGCAACTTTGGCAAAAAAGTTTGTTGCACCATTTTGTGCGGACCCCATTTCCACATGGGCAACTTTCAAAGATGACACCATCCGCCACTCTCGCCATCTCTCCTCCAGATGCTCACAAGCCACATCGGTGGTCATTTTGCATGCTCTGGCAGAGAATGGCACACCTGAAGTCCAACATCCCAGCTACAGGATACAGCTCTGCATGGGGCCAGAAGTGGGTGGAGGCAGCTGCCCACCTCAACGCACTCAAAAGGCAACACAAACATCGGGTTTGTGCTCAGTAAAGGGCCACACACATCACAAAAGGTGACAAGTGCACCGCACATTTCTTTAAAAAATTTTCACACCACGCCAGAGCGTGGCCTGCACACAGGTGCGAAGATCAGATGATTCCATTGCGGATACGCCAGCTGAAGTGGCAATTGAAACACAAAAGTATTACTCCAGGTTGTACCGATCTGATCCAATTCAGCCAGCTGAAGTGGCAGAATTTCTCGACCAAGCCCACATCCACAATATTTTGTGATACCTGGAAATAATGAATTTGATTACTCTGACCAAATTATGGACAGCCATTCGCGGTGCGCCAAACCAAAAATGCCCAGGCCCAGATGGCATTCCATATAAGTTCTACAAAAAGTATTTCAAATATATATCCCCATTGCTGCTCGCCTCACTTAACCAAAGCCTGTTGGAAACGCGCCTCCTACCAGGAGGACATGAGGCCTTTACCATCACACTCTTCAAGAAAGGGGATAATCTAGACTTAGCCAACTGGCGCCCCATTTATCTAACAAACACAGACACTAAAAATTTTTAACAAAAATCATGGCTAACCGTTTAGGGACTGTAGCATCTGCCACCATCTCCCCAGAACAATTCGGTTTCATACCCAGAAGGTCAATTTGGGATAACGTGCACTCTGTGGCTAATGTATGTCAATCCACAGCCTCGGGGGCACTTGTATTCTTGGACCAACAAAAGGCCTATGATAGAGTAAACTGGGAATACCTCAGGGCCTACCTCCATCAATTCCGCCTACCCCCTCGCTTCATCAACTGGGTGATGCTGCTCATGGAATCTGCAACAATGGCAGTACGTGGCCCTAGCTTCCTAACGGAAGTAGTCCGCCCTCAAAGGGGCTTGCAACAAGGGGACCCCCTCAGCCCACTCTTATACAACTTCAGCCTTGACCCACTACTGCGAAATGTGAATGCGCAACTCACTGGGGTCCATGTGCCAGGCCAAGCCCCAGTCAAGATAATGGCGTTTGCAGATGATTGTGTGGTTGGGGTGTCTAATAATCAAGATACACGCACGCTTGAATCTCTCATCCAGGAGTATTCCCGGGTAAGCAACGCGGCACTGAACGCTTCCAAAACTGAAATCATCCTCCTTGGTCAGTTGCAGAACTGCTGGACCCCAGCAATTAGTTCCCAACCCAGCCCATCTGCTCGCCCACGTCCTCGCCCTACTAACTCAACAACACACCGCCCCACTGGTGCTCCCCTTTGTGCCACGTCCTACCATAGGACCAGTACGCCATCAGGGCGTGTGGATAGAGGCAGGCGGATACGCGTCAGCAGTAATGGAGTGCCATATTCTGGACAACTTGACGAAGAAAATCGCCTCTCTCAGAGCTCACCCTACTTCCCTTACTGGCAGGGTTGTTTTAGCTAACTCTATGCTCCTCTCCAAAGTCTGGTTCGGAGCCCACGCCATCCCCTTCTCCCCAAGCTTCTTCAAATCCTTGTATGCCTTGCTGCAAGGATGGCTTTGGTCAGGCCGCCCTCCACCAGTATGGCTAGAGGTCACGTTTGGCCCTCATCATCATGGTGGCATGGGCCTGCTTGACTTCAAAGCCCATTCTGCCAAGATCCTGGGCACCTGGATTGTGGCCGTCACCGCCCCTACACTCCCCTCCCAACACTGGTCCCGCCCAGCCCGCTCCAACTTCTCCCGCGACTTGGGCCTCAACAATCCATCAAACCCCCACTCTCTGATGAAATACCTCGCATCACACACATCGGCCACACGTCCTCACGGGACTAAAACCCACTACAAACGAATCCTACTCTCCATGCGGAGCGCTGAGTGGAGAATTTGTATTAGTGGACATACAACCCAAAGAGGCCACCCCTTTCCTCAGTTCACACAAGAGGTACAGGGGCTACCCATCTATGATGGCGTGATCCCCATTCGGCCCCATGTCCTATCCAGGGTGGACTACCTGGACATGATGGACATCCCTTACTCCATTGAGACCCAAAAAACTATCTGGAAATATGTACACCATCCTCTGTTGCAGCCTCAAGTCCGCTCCCATGTGTGGCGCTGCCTGAGGCGGGTGTATCATACAGCTGAGCGCTCTAACGCTTTACACTCATCCTGTGTCATGTGTGGCCAGTATGGAACGCTGTTCCACCGCCTGGAGAAGTGCCCTACCTCTAAAGTGATATGGCGCGAAGTTCAACTTCTGCTGGTCCAGGATCAAACGCATCCATTCAGTCTGTCTAGAGATATGTTTGCTCTATCAATGGCCTCCTCTCTTCCACCCTCCCTCCGCGCTTTGGTGGTTGCAATTGCCATGTGGACCATCCACACGATTGTCTTAGATGCCATCGAAGGCTCCACCCCCACCCTCCCAGAAGCTGTCCACAGATTCCGGTCTCATTTGGTGGAACACTTTCAAGCGTGGATGTTTTAATACCTCCCACCGCGTCACCAACAGCTAGTCTCCTCCTGGTTCCCAGTCTGGTTCATCAAATCAGACCCCTTCCTCCACACGTGTTCAGTTGTGGCTACGGCCCCCCACACGTTCCCTCCCCTCCCCATAAGTGGCGTTCCCGCTGGCAACAAGAGATAGCATCGCTTCTCTGGGGTGCCTTCCCTGGTACTAAGTTTTGTCTCTTCTGAGTCATATTCGGAAGTGTCCATCCCATGGTCGGCCTTCCCCACAATAAATTTAAACTTTAAAATTTAATTAAGACCAGTCTAAGCTATTCTGAATTTAACATTGAATTCTACTCTACCCTTGATACAGTTTGAATACTGAATGGTTCAATATCATAAGAATTCATGTTCTTTCTTTTCCTGCGCTGCCTAAAAAAATCATAAAACCCATTTTTTATTAGTGTTTTATTTTTAATATAAATAAACTGTTGTGGAATCCAGTGGCGTAAAGCACTAGCGTTCAGAAATCAGCTGGATTTATAAAAAGTGGTGCTTACTACAGGGGATCAACCCTATACACGAAAAGTAAACAAAAAAAACTAAAAATGAAGGCTTTAAAAGCGACTAACCCTCCAACTTTTCCCTTTTAAAATGAATCAATACTAGTTGCATTAAACAAGCAACTAGCAAGCGCTTTATCCTGTCTCAAAGAACTTGAGCAGCGCCCATTAGAACCCCTTTATAAAGATAAGTACACTCCCAGTGAAAGGAGCATCGATTCCTTTTTGTATGTTTATAAAGCTGCCATGCATGGCGCAACTGATAAGAAAAAATTCAGAACATCATTTCTTGCTTAAGTCACTTGGCACAAGAGATGATAGTCCCTTATATGGACACTCTGCACACCTGAGCATAGGTGAAGGAGGCTCCTTTGGCTGTATTTGGATCAAAGCAGTGTCTACGCAGGGAAAAACAGGCCTTTATGCGCCTTAGCATGTATGAGGGTGTCAGAATTCGAGATAACAATTGAATCAAATTCCCCACTTCCAGATCAGGTTATACCAAATTGGTTTCCAAACCTACTTAAGGTGAATCTATTTCAGGAACCCCCTCCCCCATTCCTGAGTCACGTGGGGCGGCGTTTTCACCAATCCGTCAGGTGGGCGACACAATCCATTAAGGATTCCCACAAGGCGGCCATTCCAGAAGATCAGTAAAGATCCTGAATGGATGAGGCTCCAACGATCCCCTGAGGCACCAAGTCCCAATGCACCCTATAAATATCAAATTCTTTTTAGCCTAATAAATTATCTGATATATTATCTAACTTTCCGCTTCCTTCTTGACCTTTTCTGTTAATTAGCAGCTTTGAGACACCTTTGGACTTTAGCACCAGTCTAGAGAACTGTAGCGCCAACAAACGTGGTGCTCACTACAGGGGTTCCGAGCTGTCCCAAGTGAAAACATCTATCACAATGGAAAATACTAGCAGCCCTAAAGACCAAGCCGCTTGTCAGTTGAGAAGCATTTTCTAATGAATTAGTACCTCACAGCATGAAATACCAACTGCTCAACCTGAAATTTTAGAATTTTGAGCCACTTTGCAGTTAACCCTGCCTTCTATTGATGGAAGTCAGTACCAACTTCAATATGAGAACCTTAGCGAGGTTGTCCAACAACTAATAAATGGCATCTACTCTGTGAGTGCCCACACTATTCATTCCCGTGCCTCCTCTGTTCCCTCCACCATGCAGGACCTCTATGGCTCGGCCTAGCTGCCACCAGCATAATTCACATTAGGCCCTGAAAGCTACCTCTGCCACTTTGTTCACCCCACTATCCATCACTTACTTCAACTGGTTGGGTTGCACCACCAAGAGGTCTCCTGACAACTAGGGCTCACCCAAGCCCTACATACCCACCTCATCGATTTTTATAATGCAGCCTCCTCATTTGTTCATGACAACCGCGAGGCCATTATTGATAATCAATGACTGATCAACAAAGTCCAAGATCAGGTAATTGTGTTAGAGAGTGGGATCTCTGGTTATCTTGAGGATGAGCTGCGTCGGAACATCTAACCTCTTGAAACAACTTAGAATAAAAGCCTCCTTCAAGTTGAGGATCCGGTATGATCCCTACAACACTATTGGGGCTGGCCTCTCACGACTACCCATCTAGGGGTGAAGGTCCTGAAGGGCCTAGGGGGCCTGAAGGCCCTGTGGGGCGTGAGGGGCCTAAAGGGCTGGAGGGTCCCCATGGACCCCCTGGGCCCCAGGTCCCTCGGCTCTCACCACTGCTGGCCCTGAGGACCCCTGGTGGAAGAATGTGACAACAGCCCTTTCTGCGTTATGCAATCAAATTTGGAATGTAGCTGAAGGAAGAAAACTCCGAATGGATGGAGTCCCCTTTGACCCTAGGGTTTCCATTGATGCCCTGTTGGATGAGATTATAAACTTGAGTGCTTTTGCCAAGCTTATTGATGCTCGCATCTCTCAGCTAGAGAAAACTTGTCAAGGGTTTGAGACCCACTTGGCCACCCTTGAGGGCCATCTTCACTGCCAAGGTGCCAACATTCAATCATTAAAGGAGCAAGTCGCTAATAAGGATTCCGCTTCATCCCTCAACCAAAATTGGGATGAAATATAAGAGGGCCTTGAGGGCCTATGGCGCCAGCTAGACCAGCAGAGCCCCCGCAATTATGCGGGAACTGAGATCTTGGAGCCAGCACCTATCCCTAGGGTTAACACCATCTCCACTCCTCTGGTAACTAACTTTAAATCTGGTTTTAAAGAAAGGTTCATCCACGGCCAATAGAGCATTGCCTCCTTACTGTATGCATATGAGAGCTCCATGGAGGAGGCCATCAGTTGGCAGAAGGTAAAGCATATCCACTCCTGCCTAGATAGCACTGCCTGGGAGATCATGACCCCCCATTTGAAGGAGTGCATAACTTGGGATCAGGTCCTCACAGCTTTAATTTAAGGGTTCAGCAGCAATCAAACACTGAGCCAACCAAAAACAAGATTTCATGGGTATCTGACTGAACAAAGGAGAAAACCCCACAGAGTATGCCTGCCGCGTTTATGCCCAAGCACAACCCTTGGTCACCACAAATCATATCACCCTGGACGACGCTATTACCACTAAATTTTCTGCGTTGGGATTCTACCCTGAGGTTCAAATGCATATTATCATCCAGAAGAATTGGTTTACCTGCATCCGAGAGATCAAGGAAGCCCTTAACGAGATTCCTACATTGATTTTACACTTTAAGGCTACCTTAAAGGCCCCTCTAACCGTCCTAGAGTCCATGTGGTCAAAAACTGGAAAAAATCCTTGACCCCGAAGCACTTACTGTAACAGTTATAGACATAGCGCCAAGAACTGCTGGAAACGACTTACCAAAGAGGCAGGAAAAGGGCCGTCAGCATGTAGAATGAGGCGCTTCATGCTGACATCCCTAACCAGCCTCAAAAATCCTTTTTAACCTTGAACGAACCAGGAGCTACAGCATCTGGAGAAGGAGTTTCAGTATCTAATGATAATAAAGAAATTGATACTTCTTACTCTTCCTCTGATGTCACTCCCATGTTCCTCACTCTGCCGCCCCAATTTGGAAGTCTGGTCACCCAGGTCGCAGTTTGAGTTCATAAAATACCAGTCCATGCTATAGTCAACAGTGGCTCCCCCATGAATATCATATCCTCCAAGTTGATGAAGCGCAAGATCGCACTGGATATGCTGCACTATATGGATTATGGCACGGCTGGCCCCCAGTGCACCTGATCTATTGGGGCTTATCCTCTATACCAATATGATTTGGGAAGCTCTCTGTAGACACACCTGCTGTCGCTCTAGATAAACCTAGCTATGACCTGCTCCTTGGGACTCAATTTCTTTGAGATTATTTGGCAGTGCTCCATTATGACAGCGGCTTTCTATCCTTACTTAAGCATTGTATCCCGCTTATCTTTGAGACCCCCCACAATTCCAAAACTGAGGTTAAAGCCTGGTCTTGTCTGCTGGAAAGTGAAGGCTGAATCGATTGGCTCAAATATCACATTAGGGTTTCCCAAGTCTGATTGCCCCCTCATGCTGTTGATGGGCAAGAAGGCATGCCAATCTACTTACCTAAAGCAATTACAATACCCTCAAAATTTCAGGTCATTGCTGACACCTGGGTCCATGTTAACATCCCCTTGGGGTACCTGTTAGAGGTCTGAGGCCTAGACAACCCATCCCCAAAGGAGGTGCTAACTTGCCCATGGATCCTAGATCCAGCTTTCGCCAGATCTATATCAGTGCTGTTGGCCAACCTTACTGATAAACCCAGAATAGTAGGTCCAAACAGTCATGCCGCCTATGTCCACCTACTACAGGTGGAAGCTATTGCCAATGTCCGAAACTTTGGGGACTTGAGAGACTTCGGCTTGGAAGCTCCACCTCCAGTTAGTCTGGTTAATACTAATATCAGTAAAGACCTCTCGGATAACCAACAGCATAAAGTTCTAGAGTTGTTGGAAGAATATTTGGACCTATTTTTGACCTCAACCTATAACTTCAGAAGAATTAACAGAGTCTTAAATCATGTAGAAACTGGGGATGCTCCTCCTTCTGGTCCCAACCTTACAAAAAGAGAAAGGTTGAAGAGGCCCAGGTGACCGTTGAACTCAAACAACTACTCAACGTCGGACTCCTGGTACCCTTGCGCAGCCATTGGGCCTCTTCTCTTCTGCTGGTTCAGAGGGAGGATGGCAGCCATTGGGTGGTGATGGATTATTGACAACTCAACTTCATCACAAAAAAGGACAGTTATCCTTTGCCTCAAATTGACAATTCCCTTCATCTGCTCGCCAGATCCCAATACTTTTCCACCATGGACCTTGCCAGCGGGTATTGGCAGGTTGAACTCGCCCATGAGGACCAGACTAAGTGTGCGCTCATAGCCAACGAAGGACTATTTGAGCCCACAAGGATGCCCCAAGGCCTTTGTAACGCCCCAGCCACTTTTCAACGTGCCATGGACGGTATCCTTGGAGACTCGAAGCATTCATGCGTCCTTGTCTACCTAGATGACATTACCATTTTTTCTCAAACCTTTAATGGGCACATTGAGCTTTTACAGGAGGTCTCAAATTGGCTACAAAAGGCGTCCATAAAGCTAAAACCCTTGAAGTGCTCCTTCTTTCAGTATGAACTAAAATTCCTGAGGCACAAGGTTTCCAAGGATGGCATCCAGCCTATACTGGACAAGGTCGACGCCATAGAAAAGATGACACGCCCCAAAGCTTAAGGGATATTCAGGTATTCCTAGGCATGGTGGGCTATTATCAACAGTTTATCCCCCGGTTTGCTGACCTTGCTGAGCCGCTGTTCTACCTCCTGCAGAAAAATGTGCCGTTTGAGTGGTGGCCTGAGCAAGAACAGGATTTTAATGCCTTGAGAACCGCTCTATGTACTAAACCAATTCTAGTCCATATGCGCTTTGACCAACCCTTCTTGCTGTTTACGGATGCAGATGTTGCCATTGTGACTATCCTAGCCCAGCATGACGAGAACAAAGTTGATCATCCTGTGGCCTATTTTAGTAAAACGCTAAGTAAAGCTGAACAGAATTACAGCGTTACTGAGAGGGAGTGCATGGCTGTCTTGCTAGCCATCAAACATTTCTGGCCTTATCTCTACAGTGCTCACTTTACTATCATTACAGACCACTCCTCGCTCCAGTGGCTCCAGCAAATTGAGGACCCAGAAGTTCAATTAGCCAGGTGGGCTTTAAAACTGCAGAACTATGATTTACCATTGTCCATCATGCTGGCGCGATCCACCAAAATGCTGATGGCCTCTCCAGGATGCCAGTGCTAGCAGCGTTGACCCCCAAGGAGGACCAGCTGTATGATCTAATAGGCCGACCTGAGCAGTGGAAGTTGAAAACCACGGAGGTCCAAGCTGAACTACGAAGGATGACTTGAGACACACAAATTAAGGTTGGGCTGCTTTACAAGAAGATCAATAATAAATGGCTCCCTTACATCCACCCTTATTCCAGATCCGATGTTGTTCTAGAAGACCATTCCACCATGGGACATGGGGCCGTTAAAAAGACACAGAGTGGCTGAAGTCACAATGCTACTGGGATTGAATTGTAGAGACTATCCAGGAGGTCCTGGAAGCATGCATGACTTGCGATTGCAGTACCAAGCCAACCCTTGATTCCAACATTCAGTTGTTGCCCCAACTGGGCCCTTCAATGTAGTAAGCATTGATGTGGTGGGACCTCTTCCCACTGGGCTGCATGGCCATAAATATATTATCCTAGCCGTGGACCACTTAACCAAGTGTGTTGAAGCGATTTCAGTCCCAGCTGCTACTTCCAAAGCCACAGCCCTTTTCCTCGTTTGATCCATTTAACACTCAGCATGGGTGCCCCCAACCTTACTTTCGGACAATGGATTGAACTTCACCTCACAGGTAGTACAAGAACTTACATCGCTATTTGGCACCACACAGAGTTTCTCTGAAACCTACCACCTCTCCACTAATGGGGCGGTTGAACGTGCTAATTCTACTCTTATTTCTATTCTATGAAAATTAGCTGCCTTGGACCCTGCTCATTGGAACCATTACCTACCCAACGCCTTACTTGCCTACAGAGTAAGCTACCACCGAGTCATCAAGATGTCCCCATTTGATGCCTTATATGGGCAGGCACCTCGGCTGCCAAGTAGCGTCCAGCCAATGCTTGAGACCTCCACACCTGAGAACTCCAAATTAACAATGAGGGCCTTAGCCGATGAAATTGTCCAGCTTCAAGCCCAAGCCACCCAAGGCATTATCACCACCACTGGAAGAGAGACATCCCGATTTAATCTCGGACAACCCTCTTTACCAAATTTTCAATTAGGTGACCTTATTCTCTTTTATCACCACCGACCTGGAGGCTGACAAAATAAGCTAGACGTACTTTGGTCTGGACCCTATAAAGTCATTTATAGGGTGAAGTCCAAGTACTCCATTGCTGACATCAATCAAGGGACTGTGGTTAATTGGGTGCATGGTCAGTTCCTTCAGCCGTATTCCTCCCTCTGATAGGATCTTGAGGGGGGTTTTGTCAGAGTTCAAGATAATGATAGAATCAAATTCCCCACTTCTGTATTGGGCCATACCAAATTGGTTTCTAAACCTACCCAAAGTGAATCGGCTTCAAAGACCCCCTCCCCCATTCCTGAGTCATGTGGGGTGGCGTTTCCACTAATTTGGTCAGTGGGTGACACAATCCATTAAGGATGCCCATGATGCGGCCAATCTGGAAGATCAGTAAAGATCCTGAATGGGTGAGGCCCTGATAATCTCTGAGGTACTGAGTCTCAATGCACCCTATAATTATCAAATTCTTTTTAGCCTAATAAATTATTTGATATATTAACTAACTTACCGCTTCCTTCTCGACCTTTTCTGTGAATTATCAGCTTTGAGCCGCCTTTGAACCTCGGCGCCATTCTAGAGAACTGTATCGCCAACAGAGGGTGAACCAACTGCTCCTTTGCTGAGAGATTTTACCTCACTGAGCAAAGGTTATAAAAGTCTAACATGCTAACCCTTGATGATGCTATTGCAGCCATATTAACTGGGTTAGCTACCCAACCCTCCCTTGCCAGGCATATCATCCCAGTGAAACGCCACTTCAAAAACATCCACGACATAAAAGAGGCTCTGTTAGACGTTGCCAATTTCCATTCATGTGCAACAACAAATTAAGCTGAGGTTAAACCTTACTTTCTAACCATTGAGGAGCTTTCACCTATAGAACAGTTGGTGATAAAACCACCTGTGCCTATCCTCCCTGTGAAACCTGCTCCCTCAGTGCGACTTAAAACAGATCTCACTCCCTCCTGTAGGCCTAAGCCCTATGATGTTATTGATACTGGGCTCCTGCAAAAGCTCACTAAAGCCGCTGTGCCTTCCCCTCCCGCCAGGCTGGTAGTTGCGCTCCCTAAGATTACCCAATCTCATGTGGCCGTCTCCTCTACCTTAATTGTAACCTTGCCAGTGTTAAGAATACTAATGTGGATGTATCTGAGGAGGATGATGATGACGTTGGTTATTACATATTGGGAGCACCCGCGGAAGTGGAGTTTCCTGATCATTTGAACGCTGGAGGAGTAGATGAGACCACCATACCTGAAGTGCATACCTCAGCCAAATTCTAGGGTGTCCTAAAGTTATTGATACTGCCAGTGATGGCGATCAATCCATAGATGGCTTGATTCAACATCTTCAGAGGGTCCATACCATGAAATCCATCCTGGATAAATACCTTATGCTGGATTGAAAACTAAACTCAATTTTCCGGCTTAAGGAGGTCTTGGTTTGGTCACCTAACTTTGGAGGAACACTCACCAAGGTTGAAGTGGTCATTCAAAAAGTCCAGGTAATGGCCATCCTGGATACTGGCTCAACGGTTAATGTAAATTTCCACTAAGCTCATCAAAAAGATAAAGCTGGCACATGACTTGGAGTACAATCAAGAATTTTGTACCACCGGCCTGAATAACACCTGTGCTATTGGGGCATACTCTTCCCTTCCCATTAGAATTTGGAAGTTTATATTATCAGCCCCTGCAGTGCATTGGGCAAAAACTTCTATGATATGCTTAAAGGTACCCAATTTATGATTGAGTATGATGGAATAATCAACATGAAGCAAGGTTTTCTCTCATTACTCAACTATGAAGCCCCTTTGGTGTTATCTAATAAAGAACCCAAGAAGCACAAATACTCTTGACTGGTTGAATATCCCTTTTCAGCTATGACTTTGCAATATTTCACCTCTGGGCGCAACAAAATAAAATTTCCTGCTTCAGTAGATCTAGGGACGGAATCCCTTTCTACGCTGCAGATGAAGATTTGATTAAGTCTGGCGAACAACTAGTGGCTGACACAAAGATCATGCTCCAAATCCCACGCCACTACTTGTTGCATATCATAAGGCTTTAAGGCGTTAGCTACTTGGAGCCTCGGGTATTGCTTGGAATACTAGACCTAGCCTACCAGAGGCCATTACTATTCTGCTGGGAAACCTCACCAGCAAGGACATGGCTATAAGAAAACACCAGGAGATTGTCAGAGGCTTGTTAGTCCCGTGGAGGACGTTGAACGTATCCACTACATTGGCTCTATGACGGATTTGGGCTTGCCAATGCATAACCTGGTATTTACCTTACCCAACTTCCATATCTTGGATGAGTTGACCCCAGATGAACTGGAAAAAGTTCATACTTTACTAGACGACTATGGCGACATATTCTCGAAGTCAGATACTGACTATGGATACATGAAGGGCTGGAGCCATTTCAATGATGTGGGTGATGCCCGTCCTATTAAGTCCAAACCTTACCACAAGTCAAAGGTGAAGAAACAGCAAATGAGGACGGAACTCCAGCAGTTACAAGAAGCGGGGTTGCTAGTGCCATCACAAAGCCCTTGGTCTTTTCCCCTTTAGCTAATTAAAGGTAAAAATGCAGGCCATCAGTAGTATTAAACTACCGCAAATTAAATAACCTCTAAAAAAGGATAGCTATCCTATCCCAAACATTGATGATGCCCTAGCACAACTCTCCAGATCTAATTTCTTCTCTGCAATGGACTTGGCTAGTGGCTATTGGCAAATGGACCTTTCTCCTCAGGATCAGGAGAAATGCGCTCTTATTTGTAGTGAAGGTCTCTTCCAACCCACGCATTTACCTCAAGGGTTGTGCAACGCATCTGCAACTTTCCAGTGTGCGATGAATCACATTTTACAGGACCTAAAATTAACTTGTGACATCTTCTATCTTGTTGATATCACGGTGTTCTCAAAGATCTTCAACGAACATCTTGATCATTTGAAGGATGTGTTTAAACGGTTATGTAAGTCAAATATTAAGTTGAAAACATTGAAGTGCACTTTTTTAGCATTAGTGGTGCCCAACCCAAAAGGGGAGCCGCCATACAACTTTATTTAAGAATAAGCCAAATAAAGGGATTATTAGAATAAAAAATCATAATATGGCACCTTAGCTAACAGCCTAAGAAGCCATATCATAAGGGGAGGAAGCTTTTGGTAAAACTTTTGTTTGGCTCCCGCTTTAGCTGGTGGACCATGGCAGACAGCATTGTGATGGAAGCATTAGTGACATGTGGCATGAGGAGGAATAATTGTGGGTTTTCTTCAGTAATGAGGCCAGCGGTGTACATCGCCTCAACGTATTGAGCAAGTTGATGCTCAGCAAAAGCGATGAGAGCAGGCACAAAAATGACTTGATGCGCTGGTGGGTTTTGGGATAATTAGGGTTGAAAAAAGAGGTTTTTAAAACGTCAATGCAAACGCAGCTTGAACCAAAAGCAATCTCCTCAATTTTGTATTTTGCATCCTCCTCAAAATCATGGGGGAAATTTGGGATGGGAATACCCTCAACAAGGGGTTCCATCACCCCATGGAGTAGTTGGAGGAGGAGGGTGTTGGCAGGAGCTGCAGCGGCTTCAACTGCCATTTTATTTATATTATAGATGGTATAACCGTTTTTAGGACAAAAATGGTGGGGGCGCAATTCAAGAGGATTGACAAAAAACTCCTCCAATTCAAAATCCGATTTAACGTTATATGACCAGTCATTTTTGTCAATCCAATCAAGACACTTGAAAGTATTTGACTTGGCTAATGCTGGCCTGCCACCGGAGTTGCCACATTGGCTGCACCTGATTGGCCGTAAATTGTCAACCATGGCAGCTCAGCTATAACTGTTTCAGCCATTGGCTCATGTTGCCATAACTCGACCAAATTTTTAAAATTCTTATATTTTTGATTGGCTGTGGCTTTGAAAGCCATGCCAGAATTCGCTGAGGTTGGTGGCAGGAAAATTGAGCCCCACTCAAAAAATTTGGGTGTGCCAGCAGCCAAGCTGGCGCCAGAGGGGGAATGGTGGAAGCGGCAGAGACAGAAGCCATAGGGCACTTAAGCTTTGAGTGATCAATCTTGAAGCACAAGGGGCAAATGGCGCAGCCATTCTTGACGCATGCCCAGGGTGGGTGATCAGGGGATGATTTGATCACCATGTGAGGGGGAATCATGAGATGGGTATTGTAATGGAATGGTTGGATTGTTGCAATGGCATGTGGCCCTGCCAAATGATCTGCTCTATTTGAAACCATGAACTGCAGCATGGGTATGCACCATAAATGGCCAAACTCTCTGCGAGCTTGTGGCAGAGGCATTTGGGGGAAAGGTGGGAGGACAACCCTGCTAACTGGGCCACCAAAGTGGCCTCATCTGAGAGCAGCATGTGAACAGTGGGGATAGGGATATTTTTATAAATGATTGGCAGCTTAGATGCTGCCGTTGCGTTAGCCTTGGATCGAAATCTGAGGTCAAAATAGCCATTTAATATGCGAAAATCAATATATCTGGTGGGTTTGAAAACTTCTATGGCCATCTTGATGATGGCCGCACTCGCATATGGAAACAGATTCCCATATTCAACCTGGAGGCTATAATGTAGGTTGCTCCAAGAGAGCACTAACGGGCTGTGGAGCACCACCTGTGTGCATGCAAGATGATGGACTAAGTCCCAATGTGGGACATATCACCTGATGGCATTGGGAGGGCTAGCAGAGCCAGCCCAGACGCGCTTCAGCGGTGGCTGAAGGATGCCAGAAGGTGGCGCACCACCACCCAAGCTGGGGCAGCAGGCATCGATGGCATCAACATTCCAATCAAACTTTCTCAATTAGAGTGGCAGTTTTTGTAATTTTTAAAAACTTCAATTACATTTTAACTTAGTTGATCAAAGTGAAAGAAAGCTCCTTGAAGTGCACCTTCTTCCAATGGATACTGGATTTCCTTGGCTACTCCATTTCCCAAGAAGGAATCCAACCCATACAGGACAAGATCAAAGCAATCTCAAAAATAACTCCACTATAAAAATCTACAGGATATTCAGGTATTTCTAGGGATGATGTGGTATTACCATCAATTCATCCCTAAGTTCTAACTCAGCAATCCTTTTGTCCGCATATTAACCAATAAACCCCTTTTTATTGGAGTGCTGAACAGAAGGTTGCTTTTGAGACTACGAAGCAAAAATACAACAACGTCCTATACTGAGTCATCCTGATTATAATAAACGTTTATCTTGTTTACTGACGCCTCTGACTACGCCGTTAGGAGCTATCTTAGCCCAACTTTCAAAAATGGTGTAGATAATCCTATATCTTATTCAATTAAGATGCTTTCAAAGGTGTAGCACAATTAAAGGGTTACAGAGAAGGAGTGCCTTGCCGTTTTGTTAGCTGTAAAGCACTACCTCTCATTTTGTATATGGGACCACCTTCACTTTAGTTACAGACCACGCTTTGTTGAAGCGGTTACAGAATATGAAGGATCCTGCTGGCCGGCTAGCTTGCTGGGCTCTAAAGCTCCAGCATTATGACATGAATATTAAACACCTTGCTGGAACCCATCATATGAACGTTGATGGGTGACTCAGCAGCCAGTCCCTCACTTGGATAATAGTGAGTCGGAGAGGTTGCATGACCTCCTAATGACCCCGAATGAATGGGAGAATGAGAATGAGCTTGTCTAGAAGATGTCAGCCTGGCACTCCTGCAACACCAAATTGGATATTGGGAAGTTGTATAAGCAGGTGGGGATAAAATTTCTGCCTTGCCTTCAGCCCTCAGAACGCGTGCCTGCTATCCTAGAAGCTCACTCCACTCTAGGTCATGGAGGGGCAAAGAAATTTTATGAGTGGATTAAGGATCGGTACTATTGGGGTGAAATTATAGAAACTATTGTATAAGTCTTGGATGCCTGACTCATGTGTAAGAAGCAATCTGGTTTCAAGACTAGATATCATTATCAACCAACTACCCCTCAACAACCTTTCCACACCATCAGTCTGGATGTAGTTGGTCCCCTCCCTCAAACTATTGGTAAGACAGATTTATCCTCGTAGCCATTGACCACTTCACTAAGTGAGTTGAAGCCGTGGCTCTCCCTGCCCAAATGTCCAAGGCCACAGCCACATTTTTACATCAGAACATTTTCTCTTGACATGACTTTCCCCAAAGATCCACTCTGTGAAAATGGTAAGAACTTCACCTCCATAGTAGTCAAAATCCTGGCTACCTCCATGGGAGCCCAACAACTTTTATAAGCTCCATAAAATCCATCTACCAACAGGACTGTGGAGAGAGCAAATGTAATCTTGGTCTTTTTTAGCACTAGTGGTGACCAACCCAAAAGGAGGAACTGCCACACATTGGAACCTTGGTCTTCATTCTATGAAAAATGGCATCTTCTGATCCACTTCACTGGGATCAATTCTTACCCAGTGCCCTTATGGCCTACTGGTTAGTTATCACCAGATCGTGAATTTGTCCCCATTCCATTTCTTGTATGGGCAGGAACCAGGAATACCTGCCTTTTAGCTAAAAATGCTTCTCCTCTAGAGTTGAAGAACCCAATAAAGCCATGAGAAGATTGGCTCAGTGCATCATCCAACTCCAATCTGAGGCTATGACCAATTTAGAAAAACCGGTGACTAAAGAAGGGCTGGCTGCCAATGAGCTCCGAACCCCCAACCTAAATTCCAAGTGTCTGACATGGTATCATACTACCATAACCGCATCACTCCTAGATGTGGTAAACTTGGATCAATTTGGGAGGGTCCTTTCACCATCAATTACAAGAGAGGTAAAGAGAACTCTATAAAGTACTTGTCTACCAGGATCACCATCAATCAGGTACATGGCTACTTCTAACAGCCTTATTTTTCCTCCAACATTCTTGAGGGGAGTGATGTTGGACATTTGCCCTCCTGGCTTCAATATAAGAATGTTTTGGGGCAAAATTGTTCAAAAAGGGCAAATTTAAGACATTTACAAGTCCTTGATAAATATAAGATCGATTTAAAGGCTATTAGTGGTTTTATCAGCCAAAAGACTCTTGCCAATTCTCAGCGGAACCCCACAAATAAGGGTAACACAATTTCAAATACTTCATGGGCAATTAACATGAGATTAAGCAGTCAGATTACTCCAACCACGCGGCGGACCCTGGGGCGTCCATCAGATGGTACTCCACCAGCCATGACCTGGTCCATTTAAGCTCCTATGTGGGGACCTCCCCCTTTTATAGGCTTGGTGGGGGTCCCCCAAGGTGCAATAATTTTATTGATTAGGGATTTGCTGAAAATTATCAAAATTATTACCCCACGAGTATATCTTTCCCAAAAATAATTCCCTATCCATCTTTCAGCCAAAGTGAAGTGAGTTTTCCAAGCTTCAATAGGCTAAATTCCCATATTTCCTAATTTAGACCAGTCTAAGCTATTCTGAATTTATCATTGAATTTCCCTCAACCTTTGACACATTTTAAGTACTGAATGGTTCAATATGGAGAGAGTTTGTTTTCTTTCCTTTCCTGCACTGCCTAATAAAATATAAAAACTCAGTTTTTAATAGTGTTTTATTTTTAATCTAAATAAACTGTTGTGGAATCCAGCGGCGTGAAGTACCATCAACCAGAAATCAGCTGAATTCCTACAGCCTGAAAATGGGCAGCGGCCATGGCTGCATCACTTACGGCCTCTTTTATCACCCCAGCCAAATTCAGGAGGACATAGAGGAAACTAGCTGAGTCAACCAATCAGAACAGAATACCTGAGATGAAATTTTTTCACAACAATTTGACTGAATCACCATTTGGTATCATTCAAGCAAATTTAGCTGGCCAATTCAGCTCCACTATTGTTCAAAAATGTGGGACCCACATCAACAAATTTGAACCCTGCAACCGCAGAAAGCAATCAGCATACCACAACGGACCACCATGAGTCACAAGCGGAAAGGAATGACTCAAACCCACCCAACAGCAAGACCCACGCAAAATCGACAAAGGGTAAGAGATCAAAACTGCACAGGTGGGACAGGCCCAGTTACATGGAACATGTACCATCAATGGTGCACTGGGATAGGTCCAAATGGTCCTCCCAACTGCTTCTGAGATGCTGTGGGCACATCAGTGTCAATAGGGACGTTAAACATTGCAGGAGCCAGGGCTCAATTGTCCCAATCCAAAAGCTGGATTTCCTGCAAAAAACCCCATAGATATCTTGGCCATCCATTAAATCCACTGTCTACAGAGGGAAGAGGGATCCTAGACAGGTCTCACCACCCCAAATTGGTATGGATGTCCCACTGTGGGATGGTCATATACAATCACAAAAAACTAAACATCACAAACTCCATTTCATAACTGCATGGCTGCGTCCTGGTAGCAACAATTGCATGCCAAGAGGTCACAATTTTGATAGCATGTATCTATGCTGTGAACTGAAGCAGAGAGGAAACAATTCCTCAGGACCATCCTAACACTTGCCCTCCCACAAGACACCATTCTACCGTGTGACTTTAACTGCTGGGATAACCCCAATACAGACAGATGGCCTAACCCCAGGGGATACCCACTGAGGCACATCAAATTCTGCACAATGAAGGCATCCCACAGCTTATATGATACCCTCCCCCCAGGTCACCACTCCTCCCCCACATGACCCACCTCAACATAAGCAAGCGAACGCTCATCTCAATGAGCTGCATTGACTTTATCCTCACATCAAAAACCCACCACTTGAACATCTCCAACTTCTCAACAAAAAAGATCAAAATATCTGACACAGACTCATTTTTGTGCAGCTTTTGCCACCCCAAACTCCCACACAGGCGTCAATCTGGAGTAAGATGCACCCAGAAGATATAAAATTGCCCAAAATATCTGACTGAGTCAAATATGAGGCCATAAATCTAAAATTCGTTATTACATTCATATTGTACCCCATCAAAACTTGGGCAAGTTTCAAAGTTGAACTAATAAATAAAACTCACCATCTTGCCTCGTGTAATTACACCGCCAACATAGCCACAATCAGGCGCACCTTGGCAAAACTGAACCACCTCAATCATAACACCATGAAGTCCAGCTACAACTCTAACTGGGGGCATAAATGGGCGTAAATATCCACCCTCCTAAACGCCCTCATCTTTGAACACCAGCACAGAATCAAAGTTTTGAGAAAAGGCAATTTCATAAAAGAAGGCAAAACCTGCTCGACATACTTCTTCTACCAATTCCACCCCCACAGCAACCAGCCCACATGCACAAAGGTCCGCAAAGATTATGGCACCATGGCAACTGACCCAGCGGAGGTCAAGGCGGTAGTATACCACTACTACACCAAACTATACCATGACACCCCAACTGACCCCCAACAAATTATTAAATTCTATACACACCGCCAGAATATAAAGCACATCTCCAGACTATAACCTCCTAAACCTAATCACACAGGAGGAGCTCTGGGACACAGTCCACGGTGCACCACGTAGGAAATGCTCAGGGTCTGATGGGATACCCTACAAAATTTACAAAAAAAATACTTCAAACAAATCAGCCCCTCCTCTTGGCATCAATGAGCCAATGCCTGCTGGAGACACGCCTCCTACCTGGTGACCAAGACTCATATGTCATAACCCTGTTTAATAAGGGCAACAAACTGGATCTGGCCAACTGGTGCCCAATTGCACTCTATAACTTTACACAAAGCTATTAAAATAGTTTTAGCCACCATATTAGGCACTATAGCCTCTAAAGTCCTGTCACCAATAAGTTTGGGTTCATGCCAGGGCATTCAATCTGGATCAGTATACACTCTTTCACCAACATATGCCAGTCCAAAGCAACTGGAGCCCTGGTATTTCTAGACCAAGAGAAGGCATATGATTGCTTCAGCTGGCCATATCTGAAGGAATGTCTAAGCGCCTTCAAACTCCCACCCAGATCCATAAACTGGACAATGCTCCTCACAGAGTCTGCATCCACGGCTGAATGTGGCCCTGGCTTTCTGATCAGCAAGATCAAACCATATAGAGGGCTCAAACAAGGGGACCCCCTCAGCCCACTGCTGCACAAATTCAGTATTGATCCTCTCCTTCGTGTCACTGATTCATACCTCATGGGCATAACTGCACAAGGCCAACCTAGAGTCAATATACTAGCCTTTGCAGATGACTGCGTGACAGGTATAGAAACAACAATGATGCTGTCAGCTGGAACGCACCCTGGAGAAGTATTCCATTGTGAGCACCATGTCGCTCAACAAAAAATAAATGGTAATAATCCTCCTAGGCAAGTACAATAACAACTAGCCACAACACCCAACCCCCACAGCCCCATATGAAGGAACAAATCACTCATCCTACCCTTTGCATCACCTCCCTCAACCAACCCTGTTTGCCACCTTGGGATATGGTTGAAAACAGGTCGGTATTCTAATGAGGCAATTGAAACCAACCTACTACAGCGGATGTCCCACCGTGTTGCCTCCCTTAAGGATGATCCCCAGGACTAATGGGGCGAGTAACAGTTGCCAACTCACTCATCCTCTCGATGCTGTGGTTCCCCACCCATGCAATCTCCTTCTCACCTACATTCATACCCTCAGTACGCGCACTTATCCAAGGATGGCTGAGGCCTGGGTCCTAGCCATCTGTACGGGTGGAAACACTCTTTGGCCCACGCGCCAGAGGAGGCATGTGCCTAATAGACTTTAAAGACCACGCCAACCACATATTGGGAACCTGGATAGAGGAAGTCCTAGCTCTAGACCTCCCACAACACTGGTCTAGAGTGGCGAGGGCTAACTTCTCACAGGTGCTCAAATTATCCAACCCATAAAACTTATCCAGCCTGCTCACATACCTTGCAAACTGCCCCAATGCAGTGGGCCCACATGGAACCACCTTCACTTCAAATGCCTCCTACGCACCATTCAGCACACAGGGTGGACCATCACTCTCACAGGCACTAGTCAGGGAAGGGGAAGGCCCAGAGCTTGCTTCACGCTAAGGAAACCAGACAACGGCCCCAGAGGAACACACATGACGTGGACCCATTCATTGCAAGAATCAACTACCTGGATGCTCTAGACATTCCCTACGACCTCACAACACAGAAGGCAATATTGAGGCTAACACATCATCCGCTCCTACAGCCAAGAGTAAGAGCTAACACCTGGCATTGCCTCAGAAGAACCTACAGAACAGCGGATCACTCCAACTCTCTTCATGCAGCTTGCGCAGTGTGCAGAGAGTATGGCATCCTACACCACCACCTTGAAGCATGCCCCCATCCAGAGCCATATGGTGGAAAGTTTCACATCTGTTAAGAACCCACAATGTCCAGGAGCTGTCAATCTCCTGAAGCATCCTTGCACTCCAACTTAAATCCCTGATACCACCCACACTCTGCTCCCTGATAGTCGCCATTGCACTGTAGACAATATACACTGTAGCACTGGATGCCTTCAAGGATACAGTGCCAACCATCCATGGTGCAACCAGTAAGTTTCATCTATAATTACTGGAACACTTTCAAGCCTGGCTATACGTATACATGAAGCCAAAGAAACAAAACAATGGTGGATAATGGTTTCCAGTCTAGTTTCTGCATATGGACCCCTTCCTTCACACCTGCTCCATAATATGGTAAACCCCTCAGATTAGGGCATCCAACTCCCCTACACCTGTCAGTAATGGCTGGCAACAGGGGTAGCTCGTCTACTCTGGGACGCCTAAATCTCGCTATACTTCATCTCACCCCTATCCTATTACATATATTGGCGTTATCCATTTCCCGGTCAGCTTGCCTCAGTTAAATAAAAAGAATGAGTTTTCAGATTTTTCCAGCGGGTATTAATGTTTTATAACCATTCATGCAATAGCCCATGGTGAGCAAGGACTTCTGCATCTATCTTTGGGACTCCTTAATTTAGGATCTCCTTAGGGTGTTTAATCTATTATGAGCTTCATTGGAAAATCCTGCATTATCCACAATTGCTTTTTGGACTTCAGTAAAACAAGGATTTTAATTTGTCCAGTAAGCATCTTGGGAAGATTGTTTCTAACCTTGTACATGGTAGATTTCTATGGGTTCCAGATTTTGTCTAGCAAGGATTCGCTGGGTATGCTTAAGTGTTGAATAAAGTTAACCAGGAATTCATTAATTGCTTGACTGTCTGTGAGACATTTGGCAAGGGATGCCATGGTTGTGTCATAGTAAAACATGTATATCTTCATCTTGAGCTCATGATTCTTAAGATAATAGAGCAGGCCAAAGGAGGGATCAATATTTGAAGTACCAATTCCAAAACCCTGATATAGAGTTTCCAGCATAGATTTTATGCTTTCAGATGTAAGATTAATTGGACTTGTATCTACATGAGCTCCCCCACTGTGATAAGATCCATGGAGTAAGAGGTACTTACATCAGAGCCTTGGCAGTTGGTATTGAAATAATCAGAAAGTCCCTTGTCATTAGTTTCCATCTCGTTTTCACTTTCACGTCTGACCAAATCTTCCAGTAACTGATTGAGTGGGTCTATTTTAGATAGTGTCACCGGTCTTAAGTGAGCAGCAGTTGTTAAACTATGTGGATTGCTCTCTTGATAAATTAGATCCTACATGTCTAATCAGGTTAAAGTTTGGCTAAATATCCTCAATTTATTCTGTATCTTATAGTATTTTGACCATTTGGAAGCTCACTAGATGTATTTAAATCTTTTTGACTCTTCTGGTCAAGCTTGGGCTCAATCTTCCCTCTGTATTTGGGAACTTCTACCAAGGCAGGTGAAGGTACAAGCTTTGGATTATGAAAATCCAGCTTATTGATGCTCTTCAAAAAGACTCTGATATAAAAACCAGGCAAAAGAGAATTAATGAAATATACCTTTATTAGATGATATCATTTGATAATCATTTATTAGGCCAGGTGCCAGTATTTATACTATAGGGCAACTCCCGGCCACATATCAAGCACTCAATTTCCACACATAGTTATTTTCCACCTCAGTTTAACCTTAAACCGATATACTTATGACCTATTGCTAGGACTATTGGTGGCAAAGTGCTCAAATATTCAGGAAGATTTCAGGAACAAAATTCATAATATAGATGTGCAAAATTGTCCTAGGATCAACCCAATTTGAGTTTCATCATAATGCTGGAAAAATATGAATTCCAGGAAATTTGGCATCAATTTCAAGTAAATATATAACCCTAATTGGGACATCAGCAGGCCTCTCTCAACAACACTAGGTATTCCCGTTCAGGAAGTCTATATGCAATTGATATCATGCCAATTATGAGAATTGACATACAATTAAACCATAGGGCAGGAAATTGATTACAATTTTATGGTCTTTTTGTCTATAAGATTTGTAGACAATATTTTCAGATTGATCTCCAACCAATTTCTTAAGCTGAATAGTTGATATTGCTCCAGATTAGTCATTACTAAATGCCAAGTTTGCTGCATGTATAATCATCCAGAATGTGCAAGGATACTTGGCCTGAGCCTTTAATAGAATAATTGAATTCAGTTGATGTTGAGATTACCATCCTGAGCCATATAATAGTAATTGGATTTTAGTTGAGAATTAGAGTAATTAGCTTGAGTTTTGGGAGGATAATCAGCCTGACCTTGTTGGTTGTCGGAGGGTTTATTTTCATATCATCCACCAGAATCTGACACTAGTATTCAAGGTACGTTGTATCAGCTCAAAGAGGGTGATCAAGAATCCTACTGTAATGCATATAGTTTTGACAAATGCAAAATATGGCTTCCCTGTGGAAAGGACTCTATGTAATCCAAGGATGGTTCTCTTCCAATGTTTATACCATCAAGCACTTAGCCAATGGGAGGATCATTAACACGGTTCATGTGAAACTCTTGAGACCCTATCATTATAGTCAACCCCCATAAGTGAGTACTTAAAGTCTGAGCTGAGTTGGGGGAGAGATGTGTTGAATTGTTGCCATGAACTTAAGCGATTGGACAATTTTTCTTTTCCTGTTAAGTTTGCCTAAAGCAGGTGTCCAAACACTAGTTGGGGCCTCATCCTAGAGTCCCCCCTTTTTTGAGCCCCCTAACCCTTCTGGTATCGTCACATGCATGTCCTTGACTCTGATGAGTCATTGCCCTCAAATTGAGTACTATTGTACCTATCATACCCATTATACTCAATGTCAATCAATCTTTCATTTGGACATTCTTATTCCAGAATTATGAATCAAGTTTAATCATTCCTCTGATCATCCAATAAAATACTTTTTATCTAAATTTAAGTTGGATTCTGGATTCACTCCATGTAAATAGATCATCCTATACTAAGGATTTTAGGAATTGGACCTCAACAAGTGGACTGAGGTCATAAGATCAAGATAATCAAGCAAGTTCCAAAAGGAAACTTCTACCTGTGCAGCATGTTCGTTTCCATGCACTACTGTAAGTTCCAGGGAACGTCCTCTGGGTGTTGACCAGGCCATTTTCCCATTTCTGAGTAAGAAGGCACTAAAGAGGGTGGATGTACCCCTCATTACTCAGGGCGATCTCGCTCACAGTAGATGAGCGCTGGGTAACAGCTCTCCCACTTAGAATCCCGCTTCCAGTACCCACACTAACCTCGACAGAACTGTTATGAGGAATCAGTGAAATGTGTGCCGAGATCGCTGAAATGAAATTGATTGTAACCAATTCGAGTGGCAATCAGCCAAATGCTCAGATTTTAAATGGGCAAAAAGGTATGAAGACTGATCTATCAGCCAAAATGCCCAACAATTGCGATTCAATTAACATGACAATCAGAAAAACCTCCCCCCTCCCAAATCCATCAGGCATCACCCCCAATGAGCAGCTTCCTGCTGATAAATTGGGTGTTACATCTGATACAATGCCATTGACCAAACAAATGGCCCAGCGACCGAGCACAGGTGGGTTGGGCATCCCAAACCTGTTCCCAACCAAATGGGCCCACCCCAATGTGGGGTGGCCTTGGGGTATTCCCGCCACTTATCGGGCTAAATGCTGTCATACCAACCGTTGGAAATGTATATGAGCCTTGGTTCAGATGTTTGAGGTCAAATTGACAGTGACTCAGCCTGCCGCCAAATTTTGCAATGTCAGTTCCCAAGGAACTAACCCACCCATTCCCAAATAATTTACTGGTTAGGTTGAATTTTCAGGACCTGAACCCAGCTTGTTTCCTTCAAATTGACTACTATTTAATCAGTCGCATTCCACTGAGAAAATCGGTGGTCAATTTTCTTTCCTAAATTTCCATTAAAAATTCTTCCCAAAAATTAGTTTTTACATGTTAAAAATTAAGCCACCTTATCCGCAGACATTCTCGTACCTCTCAGGGTTAACAGCTGTGTGCATCTGGTACTTTATTCTGTGCCTATATGAAATTCTGGCTCACTGGCAGATATTGGTGGAACTCTTTTCCAGTTCCATATTCGTCGTATCAGCAGCAGTGCCTCAGAAATTCTGGTTTGCTGTTCAGATGCTCTGACATCTGGGCTGGCAGGTCAGTCTAATTCTTACTTGCTGTTTGCCTGAAAACTAAGCCAACTATACGGCATCTCCCATTTTTCATTAGTATGCTTACCCCATCAACCTTTTTAATAAACCTTAGTTAATAATCCTAAAATTTTTTTCCGCCTAATCTCACTTTTGAGCAAATTTTATACAAAAAAGTTTATTTTACCACCATCTCTAGCCACATCCATTTTCCACTAATGTCCTTGGTATGCAGCCAGCTGCTACAGTGTAGAGCAGCAGTGCCCCACCACCTTGCATTTACCACCTTGTGGGCAAATGCGTTCAGATGAGCTCAAGTAGCCCACTGACCTCTTCTGGCCAATTTGCCCCCCCTAAGAATTAGTGCTCCACCTTGCATGCATCCACCCTTCTCACCCCCACCCTCTCATCCTACCCCATTCCAACATTCATTTTTGCCTCCAGGTTGACTACAGGCATTCATTCCCATATGCTGACAAAGCAATAATTGAGTTAGCTCCACTGCCTTTACACCAGCTGGCTTCATAAATTTTTACCCTTTTAAGAACTATTTTGACAGGCTTCCAGATGGAGGAGGATGTGGCAGCAGTGGCTGCAACTCACCTCATTTACAAAAACACCCCCATTCCCACTATCCATACTCACCTCCCTTCTGACACCACACTGGTGGTGTCATTTGCTAACCTTCTTTTTTACCTCTCACCCCAAATTTTGAATGAACAGTTGATAGTGGGGCTTTTGGCTTATGGCACTCAACCCAACCTCACCTTCACTGTTCTCTGGTGCAGAGCGCCTTGCTGCACCTCATGCCACTGCCACCATAATCCCACACCACCCTGCCATAGCCCAACAAATCCCCCATGCTTGTATTGCAGCGGCACCAGAGTATTTCTTTTGAGCTCATGTTGATAATGGGTCACCAAATTTGTCCCCTCTGTTTTGGGTTTGACCCTTCAAAAGAATCCTGTCCCAAGCCACTTTCTCTGAAATGGCTTCTGCACAATTGTCAGTGGCATCTGAATGGGATGTCTTGTGCCCCCTCCTACCCCCCACATGAGCTCATGTGCCAGAGTAGAAAATCAGCCCCAATCAAATCATCCAGCCACATTTGCCTGCCTTAATTCAACCTAGCCAATCAGTCAGGCTTGGACCACCATTCAAACCCAAGCATCCACCCACTCAACTATTACCACCCACCCAAATTCAGTCTCTGCTATTCTCATAAACCAAAATCCTTGGGACCTATTGGATGAGGTTGATAAATTAGGTAAAATTATCACAAGTGAGGAAACTGGTGAACCTCTCAGCCTGGACAATTATGAATGTGCCTAATTTTATAATTCTGATTTTGACAAATCCCTCACGCCCAGACAATTTGCTCCTAAACCCAATGCCATCCCCTACCAAAGTGATCACCAGCTCACCTTAGCAGCAGTGGCCTCACCCCATTGCCACCACCTCCACAAAGCAGTGGCCCAAATCATCTGATCAATTCCAAGAAGGGCTGAGTGCAATCATCTTCCCCCTGATTTTCCCAAAACAGCACAGGAGGAAATCACCAAATTGAACGATGATGCCATAGATGCTGTCTTGCATGTTGCAAAGCTAGCAGCATTCAACCCAACTGCTAATATCACCCAGAAAGATATAACCAGTTTGGCCCTACTCCCAGATACCTGCATTCAAGCTGAACATCATGTTGCGGAATTAGTTGAGGCTGTCTTCCAAGCTGATCTTGAGGTAGGGAACCAAAATTTCACCTAGATTCATCCCCACCACGCTGATGCCCAACACCCTGGCTCTCCGCTTTTGTCCGCTATTACAACCATTGTGATTCTGTCATGCACAACAAGCCTGCAGTAGAGCTGCCTGACCCCCCTCCCCTCTGCCATGGTGGGTTAGCGGTATTCCGCTCCCCGCCTGGTTGGAGGTTTTGCTTTGTTTTATTCTGTTCATTTGGTTCTTTTGCTCCATGTTTTTCGGTAAGGTCTGTCCCCTGGTTGGCATACCTCGAATAAAATTCAAATTTTAGTTAATCAGCCCAATATCCATAAATATCTGGGCTAGCTCAAGCATTATTAAGCTCAATTTTAAGCTTTAAGCTGGTTCCGGGGGTTAATACCATCAAAATTTGCAAAAATGGACACTCAAAGCGTGTGTTAAACGCAAGTTGTAAGCTGGACCACAAGGGTTTCAATCAGAGTAAAAACAATAATTAAAAAATCAGGTTACTTGCATGGTAGGCCGACACCTAGTTTGAGACCTTGTAAACAGGCGTATTACACGAGGCTAAAAAGTTACCCCAAGATAAACAATTGTGAATAGTCTATATGATCAAGTGTTAGCCTAGTTATGAGAAAAGATCCAGCCATAATCGCGCTGCTAAGCTTAAGAGTTCCAGGCGCTCTACCGAGTACTTATGCAAGCTTAATTTTACCGATAATCGCATCGCTTTCCATCCACAGCAACCCTTGATGCGTAACAATTAACTAGCTTTCCACGGGGTAATAGGATATAACTAGCATAGCCTTCCAGCTTTATCATAAAAACGTTTAATTTGGATTTTTGTCCCCTCGTATAGGATTAAAGAAATCACCTAAACTTGCCAGATCCTCAATCGATACCATTACGGTGTAACCAATTCAAGCGCACAATATTAGCCTTCGTGTTTAAAACTAATGATCACGGCGAAGCCGAAATCTGGGCAAAGATATCGTCAAGCGCCTCAGCCCAGAAGACTAGCTGGCGGCCCAACGCTCGCACCTCAGAGTTCAGGGCGGCGCGATCAGCCAGATTAGATGGCATAGCGGGGGTCGATAAAGTTGTGGGGGACGTGCTTAGCTCGCCCGAACAGAGCAAGAGTGGTGTAGCTGGGGGTTGTTGGTTTGCGGAAGCCTGGGGATCAATTAGAGCAAGATATCGGCTTACCGGGATGGAAAGTTTAGGTAACTTTGGTTTGGCGCGCGGAGCGGAGGGTACGCCAGAAGATGACTTGCTAGAAGGAGGGTTTGAGGCTTGCAATGTGGCCGTAGCTGAGGGTTCAGGCGGTTGGGATGCTGTCAAGTTGCGATCGTTGAGGATAGTACGCAGCGACTGCACAGAGTTGGGGCCATGTAGGTGGTTTCGTCCAACTTTCCCGAGATCATCGTTAGTAGGCTTGGATGAAGGTAAGGCCGGATCTGCATTTGAAAAGGACTTTGAACGGCGGTGTAAGGCTATAGACGGCCTAGTTGATTCCTCATCACTGATTGTGATCTGAGGTGGCTCAATGGCACGACAGTCAGCCGAGCGCTGGCGGATCATAGTTAATGGAAGCGTTGCTTCTTCCGATTCAGCAGCAACTATTCGACTGCGCGTGCTTAAAGGGCGTAGAGAGGATTTGGGCGGATAAGCTGGTGGGAGCGACGACTTCCGAGTCATGCCAGATCCGTCTTCATGCGTGGAGAACATAAACATCTTAACCAGGGGATGGTTTTCCTCCTTGTAGGCGCTAGCGCTAGACAAGTGCCTACGCGGTGTACGGCTCACAGCCGCGTCCGATAGTACACAGTTATCTCCCAAGCCGGGGTTCATAGTATCAAAGTTCCAAACCAAACCTTCATCGTCTTTGTCGCTATCATCACTAGCCCCATCAATCTCTGGTCCGTTGCTAACTTACCTCCCGGTATCTGGCACAGCCTGAGACGCGATGCAAGAAGCCCGAGAGCTGCGGCTGATGCGAAACTTTTCATAGCGTGTAATGAGTTCCTTGAGAGTGGAGTAATGAACCTTGGCGTTTTGCTTGATAAATTTGTGCTTGAGAAGCTCGTCAGCCGCTGGTCTCTTACAAGTCAGTACTAAACCGGGTTAATCACACCTCTTCGGGGTTTAATGTAAGGCACAAGCTCACAAACTCCTTCATCTGGATAGAAAAGGGGCCAGATAGTTTAGGAGGTTTACCCTCGGCCAGCATCATGAGAGCTGTCTTGGGATCATGATCCGCATAAGGTGGATTCCCTAACGCTATCTCATACGTCGTGATGCCAAGAGACCAGATATCGGCCTTAAGGTCGTAAGGCGTGCCTTCGCGGATCACTTCGGGTGCCATCCAGTAAGGGGTCCCGACAAAGGAGTACCGCTGCATCGAATTGCGCGTTATAGAGCGCGCTATCCCAAAGTCGCATAGCTGAACTTGGCCAGTTTCCGTCAACAGGATGTTTGCTGCTTTGATATCACGGTGGATGATCCCTTGCCGATGAATGTAATCCAGGGCGTAAAGCACCTGCCGAATAATAATCGAAATGGCTCGCTCTTCGATCACCGCCGCCTTCATCTCAAACAATTATAAGCTCGAGCTGCAGCGATATCTTACTAAGCCTCGGATCGAGCCCCCGGCTGCATAGTCCATGATCACCCATAGCTTTGAGCCTTCTAAAAAGGACCCGTGATACTTCGTAATGTTACAAGTCCCGGGGCCCTGGAGCTGCGATAGAAGCGAGATCTCCCTCTGCGTGTCCGCAATTTCCTCTTCATCGGTATCAAGGTTCAATATTTTAATCGCCACGACCTTGGCGGTGCGCCTATCCATTCTAAACAAACCAGCGGTCAAAGTGGTATTACATATCTTTATATATCAACCCATTAAATTGTACACCTTCAATCCGGCTCAAAACAAAGCCAATAGCATTATAGATATATATTGCTCAGAAAAAAAAAAAGTCCAAAATTACTGACAGAATGGATTAGATATAATAAAACTTTTTACCCTTTATATACCTCGCCATAAGCGCCTCTACCGATACATTCAAGGCGAGTGTAAAAAGTTGAGGCCGCTAAATGAGCCGAACTTGGGCTTCCCCCGATACCATCTCTGAGCTCATTCCGCAATTCAACTGAGCCACAGGCTAGTCAGCCGAAGAAAAACTTAAAGGCAAGCAAGAAGTGCTTTGTTGGAGTTAGCCAATGATAGTGGAGACCAAAAAATCCCAATTATTTTGAAAAGCTTGAGTGTAATTTAGGTGTTAAGACAACAGCGAGTATGACTTATACCTACAGATCAATTTCAAAGTATAAATAGTTCCAAACCCTGTGTATATAACAAGTGCGTGACTATCGAGTAAGTTAACATGAAGCGCATAACAAATAAGACTAGTACAATGAATTGATGGATAAGTCAAATAAACCAGCCAAATAAAAATGGGAACCTAAACAGAAAGGGGAAATAAAAAACAGTCCACCTTGGCAGTTTAACCTACCCAATACGAAGTGAACAACCAGCAGCGAGACAAACCAAGTGTTCTAAGTTAATCCCACTCTTGATAAATAAACTAACCCGATAAAAGCGAACCCCAACCAGGATCCAGTCGATACTTGAAGCATAAAAAGGATAAGGCCAGAACTTCGTCTGATTTGGTTATGCCCTAAAATATCTTACCGCTTTTAATCTTGTGACGACAGGTTAGTGGATCTGGAATTTAATAACCCCGTCCCAGTGGTATTTTACCCTCCACCGTGAATAATTTTAACACCGAAACATTAATCATTAAGCATCCACCTCGAACCTCTTAAGGTACGCCGTCACAAGGATAACTACAAAGAGTATCCTGTGCGCGAGAATCAAATTTCCTCTGTATAATCAATCTTTGCAAGGTTAATCTGTTAAATTTAATAATTTAAGTATATTTTTCCAATTACAAAACAAAGTCTACATTTTTCTAAGTTTTAAATTCCAGAGATTCAGAATTCTTTCAAATATTATACCCCAACATCCCTCCAAATGTCCAGCCTTAGCTTAAAGCCTAATGCACCTGTCATGCCATTTTAAATACCCTATATAAAATGTCTCAAGGCCAAGATAAATTACGGTACCCCTTGTAATGGCCATTATAAGATTTACCAAATTACAAAACTGGATAATAATGAAAAATTCTGAAGTTACATGGACTAAAGTTTTGGGCCTCGGTTGCAATCGCATCCATAAACGCTGCATACATCATGTCTAGAGAGATTACTATAATCAATTAAGGGCTATATCAAAGCATACAAAGCTTGGTGGGGTGGCTACAGATAATTTCGCAATAGCATTTGAGAAAATCCTAGTCTTCTTATTGTCAAAGATCTAATATAGAAGCCTGGTCTACCTTTATAGTTTATTGCTGAGGTGATATAGACTTATACACCACACTATTATGGTTTTTATCTGATTATTTCAAAAGTTGTCCTCAAGACAAGAATACCCAACTAGATGAAAATTAATAGAAACCCCAGCAGTAGATTATATCTTTCAGACAAGCTAGGTAAGGCTGCTGCTTATTCTGATTAATTCAAAGGCATGCAGTTATATCATTATCTTCTGCTGAATTGATAATCATCTGGCACTCAACTGTAGCAATAAGTAGATTAAGTGTATCGGAAGGATATGATTTGATATGACCAATTTCAGGCCTGATTTATAAGAACTTAGTAAGCGTTAGGCCTGCCTCAAAAGGCAATAAGTCAGGTAGGGCTGATCCATCTTTTCTAAAAGAACCCTACCTCAGTCCTTACCCTGCCCATCTGGTTATACATTGAAAGGGTAAAGTCTATTGCCTAGAGAAACCCTTCAACTACACCACTGTTGGAATTTTAAACAGATGGATCCTTCCAATAGTATCAGAATTAGGGGTTTCAGTTAGTCAGGCGTAATTGCCAGCTAATTTCCTAGTTTGATACTATTAAATATTATATATTTAATTGAGTTTAGGTTTGGAAGAAGCTGAGTTTGCTGCCAAAATGCCATCTGAAGATTGTTGTGGAAGTTTCTGGCGGAAAGCCAATGAATCTATTATGAATTATCCAAAAATGGTTCTGCCAACTAATTTGGAGCACCGGCAACTCATACCAAGGATGCTCAAAGTCCTACTAATTACAAATTTATGTATGATTGACCAACAACTTATGCTGAGGATGGATTGACCTAATTTAATATTCAGTGATCAGATGAACGGATCTAGAGGGAATTGCTATAAAGTATGAATGAACAAGTTTATGATCTAATAGAGGTTTGGAATCAAGAGGCTGATGGAGTTTTCAGTATTTGATTAGCCAAAGAGTACTTGGGCGCAGTAGCCCTGAAAGTAGTATAAATAATCATTCATTCCTTCCTTGTAAACATCTCTCATTTGCCCATCTTTCCTGTTTTTTGAAGTAGCTTGGTGCAACTAGAGTGGGGAAGGTAGAATAGGGGATACCTGATAAGCATGGGTGATCACACCTGGAGTGGCTGGCGCTGCCAGCTCTCATGCCTCTTCCCTATGAGGAACCAGTGGGAATCTGGCCAGCTGGCTACCAGCGGATGAGCTGACAGGCTGCCATCCTTGCGGGGTGCAGCGCAGGAGTTGCCATAGCCACCCAAGAAGGGGGATAGACTCGCCGGGGCATGCCCAGATAGGTTGGTGAAGGGTCACAAGGGTTGGGCAGTGCAGAAGTGCCTGAGCTGCCCAGGAAGGGGCAGGACTTGCCAGGGCACACGCTGAGGACACCTGGTGCTAAAGGCAAAGCCATTGGTGGTTAGTTGGTGGTTTGGATGCAGGACTTGTAGAGGTTGGTATACTATTGAAGGTGAAACAGAAAAGGGCCACCAGTCTTCATACTGGTTGGCCTGGCACACTAGCAGAGCCCATGGTCAATTTTGTTACAACCACCAAAATTTCAATTTTAATATTGGTAAATTCACCCCAAACCTCAGCCTAATCCCCAAAAATTCAAAAGACACCCAATTTCACTTGCTTTCTTATTTTTGATTTCTATTTTAATATCAATCAATTTTAGTGGGAGGATATCCCCATGGTAGAGTATGGACTCAATGACACTGCCCTCTGAGCTTGATCCTATAAGATGAACTTTAAGAAAGGGGACAGTTTATGACTTTGTTAGCATTGTGCACCAATGCTATAAACTGAGATAGAAGATAGTAAGGTGGTCCATGAAGTTCTTGCCCTATAAGAATGTCACATATAAAGGTTTACCTGGTTTTACTCTCCTTTCCTATTGATTTAATTTCCCCATTGATTTGTTTGGTATTGTCCCAGGTTGGCCCCCCAAATAAATAATCATCTGATTTTACCATAATTTTTGAAGGTCCTAAAGTCCAGATCCCAACTCCCCTTTCTATTTCCTTGTTATCTTTTCTCAATTTTCTGATTGTCAATCAAGCACCAGGAACTCCAAGGATGGGGTGCAACTTGATTGGAAAATTTTTGAATTTTTTTTTGTAAAAGGTTAAATTTGGGAGCAGCCAATCATGGAGTTTTCCATCGTCCTACCCAACTCAATTCTTACACCAATTTTGTAGCTCTGACTGTAAGTCTATAAAAGCGCCACTCCACTTGGACTGGGTGGCATTCCCATTTATAATAAAAAAGGGTCTGAGAAGGCCAGCTGTGTAACGGTTGGGTCAAACCAATCGTTACATTTTGACTCAAAATTTGGAAATCCAAATTTCGAGTCAAAACGCCTTTTTGGGGGTTTGAGGTGCATGCAGGCTCAGCACTGGGCTGCGCCCCTCCTGAGCTAATCTTCATGCTCCTTGGGGCACAAAGAAAAATGTAGAGGGGCTCCCCAGAAGGGCGACCTTAAAAAATCAGGCCCACGCGATTCTGAACTCAGTTCAGAATTCTTTATCATTTCCCACCCTTGCATGGGTCTCTCTAGCGGCCTCAGGGCTGCTCTTGCCTTGTCTTACCCGGTATCCCGTGGCAAACCTAGTTTTTGTAACCATAACAAAAAAATTGAGATTTGGCAGCAAACTGATCTGCTGTATACTCTGGGTTTATTTTCTTGTGTCATTCGTGGTGCCCTATGTCATCAGGATAAATTCATCAGCATGTTTATTTTGTTAATAAATAAAACAAGTTTAATTTTGGGGTCAAAACCCTCCTTTACCTATGTCATCTTTCCACATTCCAAATTGCCCTACATCTGAGGTTAAATTAGTGAATATGAGAAATTAAACCTCTTACCTCGAGGGAAATTATATTGGGAAATCTGTTGGCATAAATTTTGAATCTTCCAATCCAAAGGCAAGATGGCAGTCAAAAACTGGGATGTTTTCATCTGTTACATTATTCTAAACTCTGTGTGCATTTAGCATGCCACAAGATCCCCAGTTTGGTCTGACCTCAGTGGTCATTTCAGATCCCAGTTGTCAAGTAACCAGCACTGGGGGGAGCTGGTGACTGATGGCTAACCCTGGATCTGAAGCGACCGCTGGTCCAAAATCCTGGTGGGCTTCCCCCTCACCAGGGATCTGGTTGGCACCGAGGGACCTAGCCCAGCAGGGCCCCTCACCTGTAAGTCTCAGGGAGTGTCCTTTGGCTCTCGAGCAATTCTATATTTCCATTACCAAATAAGAAAACACTGAAGAGGATGGCGGTACCCTTCATCACCCAGGGTGATCTCACCCATGTAGTTGATGAGTGATGGGTGATAGCCCATCTGCTTCAGACCCCACCCCAATTCCCTCACTCACCTCAGCAGAACTGTTGCAGGGAATTAGTGAAATCTGTGCTGAGATTATTGAACTGAAATTGGTCAGATCTAATTTGGGCGGCAATTGGGCTGATGGCCAAAATTCAAATGGCTGTAAAAGTATGAAGAATGAGATATTGGCTGGATAACTCAATGGTTCCAATTTGATCCCTAGATCAGTAAAACAAATATCAGGTGACATTGACGAGAGTTCAAAGTCCTCTGATAGTAATTCAGGCGTCACATCTGATGAGCTACTATCAACTGAACAAATGGTTAAATGACTGAGCGTGGGTGGGTTAGCCATCCTGAACCCGTTCCCAACCAAATAGTCCCATCCCTATATGGGATGGCCTTGGGGGATTCCTGTTGCTCGTTGGGCCAAACACCATCATGCTAACCATCAGAAACATAATCAACCCCTGGTTCAGACGTTTGAGGTTGAACTGACAGAGTCTCAGCCCACCACCAAATTTTGCAATGTTGGTTCCCAAAGAATAAACTCCCCCACTACCATCCAATTCGCTGGTTAGGCCAAATTTGTGGATCCTGCCCATGTCATTGTAATACCCCAACTGACCACTATTTAATCAGTTGCATGGCACTGAGAAAATTGTTGGTCAATTTTCTTACCTTACTTCCCAAATAAAAATTTTATTAAAAACCCCAAATTTTTACCTCCTTCCTTTTGACCACATTCCATATGGTGTTCGCCTGGTGGTCCACCGCTCCACACTCTGGGTGGGCCTTACCAATTCTCTTAGTTACCATGATTCCCTCTATCGCCAATTGGGCTCAACAAGTCCAAAATTTTTGGTTCTACAACCCAGTTCTCATGACCTTCCGGCAGCAATATATAGGGATTTTATGGCCCTATGTTTGACAACTACAAGAGAAAATTCGACTCTCTTCTACCCCCAATGAAATGGCTTTAATAACCAAGAATCTCACAGAAACTATCCCAGTAGTTTCCACCCCTGTTACCAGAACCCCTGGGTCTGAAGTCTATTCAGTGTGGTTTGCCGTTGGGATACTCCTAACCCTGACATTCCGCCACCATTTTGTGGCATCCTATTTCCCAGCTCCATATCAAAGCGTACAGTCAACAATGCCTCTGACATTCTGGATTGAATTCTGGATGCTTACGCATCCCAATTGGCAGGCTGGTCTAAACTTCTTCTGCCGTCTCCACGACATAATCAACCAACCATTACTTTCAGCCATTTCTGCCTTAGTTTGGGGGGGGGGGGGGGGGGGGGGGGGGGGGGGGTGTGTGTGTGTGTGTTTTTGAACTGGACGCTGCAGTGGTTACCCTCTACCAGATGAACGTGCAATCAGTTCTGTGTTGTTTGTTGTTTTTTTGGTCACTTTCTGACTTTGGGAGAAGCATCCACTCTATCTTAGGAAAATTTATTCAAGCCACTTAAGAGTGCAGACTGCCTCTACTCATGCTTCCTCCGACCTGGGAAAAGGATCAAGTATCCCTTCCCAAGAAATCGCCAATCAGGTTCTTGATGCTCTCACTGAAGTACAAATGAGGACGTCAGTCGCACTCAGTAATGCTTTGGTGATATCTCATGCCCAACAAAGTCTTGCGTTGTTGGACGCCATAGATGGATATGCCCGCAGTTGGGTAAAAAGTCTTTTACGTTCTTCCTCACAAAAAGAAGATCCCATTCCCCTGCTGGCTGCTATATCAGCTTCCCTAAAACCCCATGTGTCCCAATTAAATCACTTACTCAGACTACTCCTAAACATGGCCGAAGCCCCTAGTTTGGCTTCTCTGATTTCCACCTTTTGTGAGCTGGCTTCCACGTCAGACCTATCTACCAACATGCTTCAGGCAGTCTTTAGAGCGAGTTTGAATTCAGTTTCCGCTCACCACGTGGCCTGGTATACCATTCAGGAATCAGTGGATCAGATATGTGCCACCGCAACTACTATCAAAGCATTACCTCACCTCGTTTCTACATATCAGAAGGGAAACTTTATGATAGAATTTCCTAATAAAGACGTAAACAATGCGCCTGATGCTAGAGTAGCTGTTGAAGTGGATCCCAACCCCTCCATAACCCCCAAGTCTGAATTGCCGCTTCTGGAGTCAACTATGAACGACTCTGTGCAAGCCCAGATGAAAGAAACGATTTCTCCTGCACTTGTACTCCCAATTTTCGCCCCAGCCAAAAACCCTGACCCTGGGTTTGACATACCCGCTATCTCTTCAATCGTTCCCAAGTCAGCCAAATCTCCAAATAAATAGAATTTTGCTTATTTCCTTGTCCCTATGAGAATCAGTGTCAGTCCTTATCATGTATCCTTTGAAGCTCTGATGGATACCGGAGCAGCGGGGAACTTCATGAGCATCAAGTTGGCACAACAATTAAAATTGGAAATGGATGTGGGCGCCTCAGTAATGGTGGCCTCATCTGCTTACCAGTCTTTGTATGTCATTCGCCGGCCATTACACTTCTCAATCCACCAATATAACTTCTGCGATTGGTTTTTGGCCATGCCAAACCTGGTATTCCCAGTGATTTTGGGTGTGGGATGGTGGCGTCAACAACATTTGAAGATACACTTAGAGTCAAATACATTGTCGTTCATCAATGATGATTCAGAGGGAGAGTTCCCTTTGATCAACACCCTCAAAAAATACAAGGAACCAGCTCTATCACTACCTTAGTTACCTCCGCGGGCATCCCAGCTGATTTCCCTGAAAGCCTAATGAAATACTGAGAAATTTTCAATATGGAAAAAGTGGACCGTCTGCCAAAACATTCCAGGTACAATTGTGGATTTCGAACAACTGTGGAATTGAACATCAACTGCCCACTGTATCCTCATACAGCGGAGGAAGAGCCGCACTTAATACCTGAGTGGATGATATGTTAAAGAAAGGCTGGTTGTTCAAAGAGACCTCAACCATCGCCTCCCCTATTGTATTTGCAAGAAAATCGGATGGATCACTCCATTCTTGCATAGATTATGGTCACCTGAACAAAATATCAGTTACTTATCTACCCGCTGCCCTTAGAACAGGCAATCAGTCAGGCGATTGCCAAATCCCATGTTTTTTTTGAATTTTGGATCTGGTGAACGATTTCAATCAAATTTGAGTGATGGAAGGACAATAATGGCTGACCGCTTTCTGAATGAGGTGAGGCATTTTTCAATTTTGCATAATGCCCTTTGGGCTGAAAAATGCTCCCACCATGTTTCAATGAATGATCAACAATGCGTTAGGGGATCTCCAGTTCTCCTGCACTATTGCTTATATCAATGATATCCTAGTCCATTCCCAACTCCCAAACAACATTCTATCGACTAAGAAGCAGTGGTGATTGCTTTGCATAAAGAAGGTCTGTTCCTCAAAGCTTCCAAGTGTGTGTGTTTTACAAGGAAGAGGGTTACATTTCTTGGAAACTTGGTACTTAAAGAAGGTGTCACCATCCCCCCAACAAATTAGATGCAATCCGAGAATGGCCAACCCCAACTACACAGAAGCAGCTTCGAAGTTTCTTGGGTACTATCATTTTCTTTAAGAAATTTTCCCCACACTTTCCCAGTTGGCTGCCCCACTCCATCCCCTCACAGGGAAAAACGTACCATTTTGTTGGACCCCCAAATGCCAGCAAGCATTCAAATCAATTAAGGAAGTATTTGTGTCTCCTCCCATTTTGAAACACGCTGACCCAACCAAACCATATATTGTCACATGCAATGCTTTGTCAGTAGCTATGGGTGCGGTGCTGCTTCAGGAACAAGATGGTCTCAAACATCTGGTCACTTATTTCTCCCAAAAATTCACTGCTACGGAGCAGTCCTGGGCTATTTATAACAAGGACTGGCTGCTGTGTGCATGGGTATTAAATCACTGGTGGTACCTGTTGCAGGGTGCTCGTCATGAGTTAATGGTTTGCACTGATCACCAAGCTCTCTTGTATTTTTGCAAACCCCAAAAATTGGCACACTGGCAAGCCTGAACCTATCAGGACCTGTGCAGATTTAACTTCAAATATGAATTCATCAAAGATGCGCTAAATGTCCTCCCCAATTTCCTAAGCTGTAGTCCTGCTCACTGTGCCTCAGAAACTGAGGTAGAGGATCTTTTACCATGATTCCTGCCACTCAAATTCTGTTGATTGCTCCCTCCGTTGTTTCTCTGCTGCGTTGTCACATGACAACCCATATTATTAGCCACAGGTGTTAGCCAGTCAAACAGCCTGCCCTGAGGTGTGGAGTTGATTGAACACTTAACTCACTCGTGTCCCAAACACTGTCTATATTCTTTAGAAGAGGCTCCTGCCTACTTTTGTTCTCATGTTTGGGTTCCCCCCCCCTCCTTCCGCCTGACCATATTCCGCGCACACCATGATCCCCCGTGGTCAGACACCCCAGTAACAAGAAATGCATTGACTTGATCAAGCAAACCTTTAATTGGGATGGACTGACCAAAGAGGTTCCTGGCTTGGATTGCCAAATTGGGGTTTGTGCTAGGGCCAAGTCAGACTGTTCCAGAAAAAATGGCCTTCTACCCTTTACAACAGGTGGAAGGTCCATGGACCTCGGTGTCCATAGATTTCATTGTTGACCTCCCCTGTTCTAATGGTTTTACAGTGGCAATGGTAGTGGTAGATCGCTTTACCAAATTTTTCCCTGTTTATTCCTTGTACTTCTGCAATTATGTCAGAAGAGATGGCGCGTCTATTCATTCGACATTTGTTTTTAATGTTTGGTCTCCCCCAGGAAATTGTTAGCGACAGGGGTACTCAGTTTACCACCCAGTTTTGGAGTGAACTCTTGTTGATTTTAAGATAACCCCCTATCAATCTATGGCGTATCACCCCCAGTCCGATGGCCAGACTGAGCGGGTTAACCAAGTTCTTGAACATTACCTGCGTTGTTATGCTGTAGCAGTGCAGGATAGCTGGGCCGATGACCTGCCTCTTGCCCAATTCACATACAATAACGGGACTCATGCTTCCACAGGTTTTTCACCATATGAAGCAACGTTGGGTTATAACCCATCGTTCTCAGTTGGATCATGTTTATGACCAGAAGTGCAAGCTGCCGCGGATCATGCTGCCCATATTTGATTGACCCAAGCTTTAGTGCGGGAACACCTCACTAAAGCCATCAATGACTATAAATGATTCGCAGATTGCAAGCATCTCCCGGGTCATGACTTTATGGTGGTTCTTATGTTATGCTCAATACTCGCCATTTTTGAATCCAAACCCCTTCCCACAAATTCGCCAGCAAGCATTCAGGCCCTCACTTAATGGAGCAGGTACTGGGTAATGGAGCGTTCCATTTGAAGCTTCCCGCACATTGGAAGCAACACCCAGTTTTCCATGTATCCCAGCTGTCGCCCTTTAAGGGTGTAATTCCCACGGACCCAGAACCAATCATCATCAATAATGAGGAGGAAGCCGAAGTGGAGGTCATCCTGGCATCTCAGAAGTCGCGACAATCAGTCCAATATCTTGTGGCCTGGAAAGGATATCCATCTTATGAAAACAGTTGGGTCAAGGTGCACGATTGCGCAAATTGTATGGACCTAGTTGACGTTTTCCACACATCCCACCCTGAGGCTCCCCACCCGCTTCAGAAGGCTACAACGATTATCTATCAAGTTACCCAAAGTGCATAAGAACGCGGCTCTGGTGCAGTTTCCTGGTGGGGGGCCGTTCCTTTGGGAAAAGGAAAGGGTAATGTAAGTCTTTGGGAGTGTCCTTTAGCTCTCGATTGAGCTATCTTTCCATTCCCAAATAAGAAAACACTGAAGAGGATGGTGGTACCCCTCATCACCCAGGGTGATCTCGCCCACATAGTTGATGAGTGATGGGTGATAGCCCATCCGCCGCCGGATCCCACCCCCAATTCCCTCACTCACCTCAGCAGAACTGTTGCGGGGAATTAGTGAAATCTGTGCTGAGATTATTGAGCTGAAATTGGTTGGATCTAATTTGGGCAGCAATTGGGCTGATAGCCAAAATTTGAATGGCTGTAAAAGTATGAAGAATGAGATATCAGCCAGATCGCCTGACAGTTCCAATTTGATCCCTAAATCAGTAAAACAAATATCAGGTGACATAGACAAGAGTTAGAAGCCCTCTCATAGTAATTCGGGCATCACGTCCAATGAGCTACTATTGACCAAACGAATGGTTAAATGACTGAGCGCGGGCAGGTTGACCATCCCAAACCCATTCCCAACCAAATGGTCCCATCCCTATATGGGATGGCCTTGGGGGATTCCCGTCGCTTGTCAGGCCAAACGCCATCGTGCTAACTGTCAGAAATGTACTTGACCCCTGGTTCAGAAATTTGAGGTCAAACTGACAGAGTCTCAGCCCACCGCCAAATTTTGCAATGTTGGTTTCCAAAGAATAAACTCCCCCACTACCATCCAATTCGCCAGTTAGGCCAAATTTGTTGATCCTGCCCAAGTCATTGTCATACCCCAACTGACCACTATTTAATCAGTTGCATGGCACTGAGAAAATTGTTGGTCAATTTTCTTACCTTACTTCCCAAATAAAAATTTTATTAAAAACCCCAAATTTTTACCTCCTTCCTTTTGACCACATTCCATATGGTGTTCGCCTGGTGGTCCACCGCTCCACACTCTGGGTAAGGCCTTACCAATTCTCTTAGTTACCATGATTCCCTCTATCGCCAATTGGGCTCAACAAGTCCAAACTTTTTGGTTCTACAACCTGGTTCTCATGACCTTCCGGCAGCAATATACAGGGATTTTTATGGCCCTATGTTTGCCAACTACAATAGAAAATTCGCCTCTCTTCTACCCCCCAACGAAATGGTTTTAACAACCAAGAATCTCGCAGAAACTATCCCAGTAGTTTCCACCCCTGTTACAGAACCCCTGGGTCTGAAGTATATTCAGTGTGGTTTTCCGTTGGGATACTCCTAGCCCCTGACATTCCACCACCATTTCGTGGTATCCTATTTCCTGGCTCCATATCAAGACATACAGTCAGCAATGCCTCTGGCATTCTGGCTTGCTTTCTGGATGCTTATGCATCCCGACTGGCAGGCCGGTCTAAACTTCTTCTGCCATTTTCATGACATCACCTCACAGTCTGCCCATACTGTGTGGGATAACCCCCAGCCCCACGTTGGGTGTGTTTCCCCTCTCTGGGTGGACTGGGCTTTGCAGTCCATCTCCAGCTCCATATTATTGCTGAAGCCCTTATGGTGGTTACCTCCAGCTATGGGCCACCCTCTTGTGGGGAGGCTCCTTATTAATGGGGGGTGATGTAATGGTTGGGTCAAACCAATCGTTACATTTTGACTTAAAATTTGGAAATTCAAATTTTGAGTCAAAACGCATTTTGGGGTTTTGAGGTGCATGCTGGCTCAGCGCTGGGCTGCCCCTCCTGAGCTATTCTTCATGCTCCTTGGGGCACAAAGAAAAGTGCGGAGGGGCTCCCCAGAAGGGCGACCTTAAAAATCAGGCCTGCGCAATTCTGAACTCAGTTCAGAATTCTTTCTTGTTTACCACCCTCGCATGGGTCTCTCTAGCAGCCTCGGGGCTGCTCTTGCCTTGTCTTACCTGGTATCCTGCGGCGAACCTAGTTTTTGTAACCATAACAAAAAATTGAGATTTGGCAACAAACTGATCTGCCAAATACTCTAGGTTTTTCTTGTGTTAGTTGCGGTGCCCTATGTCATTGGGATAAATTCATCAGCGTGTTTATTTCATTAATTAATAAAATAAGGTTAATTTTGGGGTTGAAACCCTCAATTACCTATGTCTTCTCCTGTGTTTCCAAATTGCCCTACATCTGAGGTTAAATTAGTGAGTATGAGAAGTTGAAACTCTTACCTCAAGGGAAATTATATCAGGAAATCTGTCAGCGCAAATTTTGAGTTCGCCAATCCAAAGGCAAGATGGCGGTCAAAAACTGGGATGTTTTCATCCATTACAAGCTGCCCACTCTAATCTCCCAGTGTGACCTTGCCCATGTGGTGGACATGTGATGGGTTATAGCTTACCCTTTTAAGGATCCCGCCACCCATCCCAGTATTAACTTTAAAAATTAATACAAAATTTAAGTGTTTTTGATGAGCTATTGGAGAGTTGGCATTTTCTTGGGATGAAAGGTTCAAATTAAGTTAATGGCATTGTGCCTTGGAATCAAGGCTGAGAGCCCCAAACCCTTAGCAACAAAGCCCAATGGACGCATACTTTTGGCAAACAAAGTGTCTAGTGTCAAATCTTTGGTAAAGATAATGTTAGCATTAGGCCATTGGGAAATGTTACTGACAGTTTGAAACCCTCCCCAGAAACTTAAAATCTTCATCTGATAATTCTCTTTTTGTCAAATGAATGCTGGAGTGATTGGGTATGGGTGGGTTGGGCACCCCAAACCCATTCCTGACCCCTTGGGACCTCCCCTATGTGGGATAGCCTTGGAAGGTTCCCACCGCCTGTCAGGTGAGACACCATAATTTCAGTCATTGGAACCACAGTCTATCTGCAATTCAGGCATCTGTGGACAAACCAGTGGTGACTCAGCCCACTGCCAGTAATTTTTGAATTCAGTTCAAAATAACTCTTTATCTCCCTTTGCCCAAAGTTCACCAGGTTAGATCAAATCTTGAAATTCTAATTCTGCATTTTGCCAAGCTATTCCCCAAATTGAGCATCTATTGGGGCAGTTGTAACACACTGAGAAGATTGACGGTCAATTCTCTTATTTCAAATTCATTAGAATTCTTCTCACACATGAATTTACTCATTTACGTTTAAATTTTTCTGCCAAACCCCCCATGAAATCTACAATGTGGCCCGCAGGCCTTTTATTAACTGAGTTGTCCCAGCCATATTGTTAACTTTGGTTCCCTCCATGGTCAATTGGGCTTTTGTGGCAAGGCCTTAATAAAATTTTCCTTAATATCGCAACTCTCTACACCTTGGCCCATTGACTCTAGGCTGCAATGGCTTGGTTCTTTGTCAGGTTGTTTGTTACATTTGCAGCCCGTCAGCAATTCATTATCACCTATCTCTCAGTCAATTTAACCGTTGTTTGAGTGGAAATGCCTCTGGCATTCTGGCTCACCTTTTGGTTCTTTTGCAACCTGACTGGCAGGCCATTCTAAACTTTATCTGCCGTTGCCATGACACAGTTGACCATCCATTGTTTCTGGCCATTTCTTCCCGCTTTGTCAAGATTTTGAAGCAGTGGTCACCCTCTTCCCAAATGAACGTTCAGTCGGTAGCCTGTCTTCTGTTGTTTATCTGGTCAATTGCCAATCTTATAAGAAGCTCCTGGATGGCCTTGGAGTAATTCCTTCATGGTCATATCGCTCCATTACCCTCTACTTTCCCCTTGGTCCTCCTCAAAGTGGGAACTTCACGATTGTTTTTTCTAACTTGGCTTCAGGTCTGATCCCAAAGTCAAAGCAGTATCTGTAACGTTCCAGGGCCTGAAGTCACCCGTGAGCACAAATTGGTGTGCTCTGGCATACCTGTCTGCAAGTCAACGGAAGTCCAGCCTGGAGAGGACATGATTTCACCCCTTGTTTGCCCCAATTTTGCCCCTCCAAAAAACCTGTTTTAACCCATGACATATTTGGAATCTCTGGTGTCAGCATAAATGACCGTATCCACCAATAAACAGAATTGCACCTACTTTTTATTACTAGTGAATACCAATTTGTGGCTCAACAGTTCTCCTTCAAGACCTTGGTAAACACTGGAGCAGCGGGTAACTTCATGAGTATGGAGTTGGCCCAGCAGCTCGATCTAGAATTAGTGGGGCCATCAGTGTTGGCTGCATCATCAGCCACCCAACCGTCCTATAGAGTATGGTGGCCAGTACCCTTCTTGGCTCACCAGTTTAGTTATTGCAATTGATTCTCAGCAATGCCTAAACTCATGTTCCTGGTAATTTTGGGTGTAGGTTGGTGGTGCCAGCAGCATGTGAAAATCCACTTGGATTCTAACACGCTGTCATTTTTCAATGGTCAGGCAGAAGGAGACTTTCCCTTACTAATACCCTTACTAAAACTCAAGGATGTGGATTGGTTACATACCTTGTATCTCCCTGTCAGATATTTACCTTTGCAGCTCAAAAATAAGAATGTTTTAGGTCGAGTTCCACCAAAAAAGGGAAATGTTGGCCATTTGTAATTTTCCGATGTTATTAAGAGTAATGATAAAAATGAATATGTTGACAATATTGGCCATAAGTCCCTGGATGACTCTTGGTGGAACCCCATTAATTGGGGTAACATGAGTATAAAACATCTACAGGAACCAAACATAAAGTTGAATGGTCAGATTACTCTGACCACATTACAGACTTCAGGGTTACCATTGGAAGGCACTCCTCCCACCACCCCAAAGCCCTTCAATGCACCTACGTGGGGACCCCCTTTTATAGGCTTGGCAGGTGTCTCCCAAGGTGCAAAAATTTCTTGGGTGGTGATTGGCTCAAGTCTATAAAAAAGTTACCTCATGGGTACGTTCTGGCCAATCACAATTCCTCTTCTTTCACTCCGCTGCCTTTAAGCGAGTTCCTGAGTTGTGATATGCTATTCCAGCATATTACCTAAATTGGAAGCATCGAGGCTATTCCAAACTTATCCCCAAATCCCCTCCAACTTTTGAAAGTAGTATAGATACTTATAGGCAAAAATCAGAAAGCATCGCTTTTTCTTACCCTGCGCTCTTAATAAAAAACATAAAAATTAACATTTTTAATAGCTTTTTTATTTTATATTAGAAACCTTTGTGGGATCCAGCGGCGTAGCACCATTGAGCACATAAGAGCTGGATTCCTGCAATCCCATAGGTCTTCTGCTGGATTTTCTCACTGCGTTGATTGGTTATCAGAGTATCTTTAACTCCAACAAGGCTAACCGCCTTCCCCACTTACTGATATTTAAATTAGCTTTTCAGGCAATGGTGGAGGTGGTGAACATTAATTGTCCACTATATATGTACACAGCAGATTAGGAGGCTGCCTTTGATGCATGGTTGTATGACATGCTAAAGAAGGGTTGATTGTTCCTGGAGATCTCCTCAGTTGCCTCTCCCATTGTCTTTACTAAGACGGTCGATGGTTCCCATTGTCCTGCATGTTTTATGGGTAACTCACCAATATCACAGTCCATGATCCTTACCCATTGCCATTGGAGAAGACAATCAGCCAAGAAATTGCAAAGTTGCAGACATCTACAAAACTCAATCTTAATATGCCTTCAATAAAATTTGCTAAAGGAAGGTCAGGAATGGCTTACATCTATCTGGTTAAGATGAGACATATTTCAATTTTGAGTGACGCCCTTTGTGCTGAAGAACGCGCCTTCAACATTCCAGATAATGATTGATACCATTCTAGGGGATCTCAGATTTTCCTAAACAGACATATATTGATAACATCCTGGTACATTCGCCCTCCCCTAAACAACATATAAAGGACCTGGAGGATGTAGTGGCTGTCCTACATAAGGCTGGTTCTTTTTTCAAGCCGTCAAAATGCAGATTTTATCAGGAAGAAGTCACCTTCTTGTCAATCTCATCTTGAAAGATGGATACGCCATCCCACCCAGCAAACTGGATGCCATCTGCGCATGGCCAACTCCAAAGATTCAGAAGAAATTGAGAAGCTTCTTGGGATCCATGATATTCCTGAAAATTCTCTCCCACACTCTCACAGCTAGCTGTCTCTCTCCATTAGCTCACGGGCAAAAATGTCTCCTTTTGCTGGATGCATGAATGCAGTAGGAATTTTATTCTATCAAATGGGTGTTCTTGTTTCCTCCCATCCTTAAGCATGCAGATCCTTCCAAACCTTATATCATAGCATGCAATGCTTCTTCCTCTATGGTAGGGGCTGTCTTGCTTCATGAGCATGATGGGTTGGAACACATGGCCGCTTACTTTTCCAGCAAGTTTTCTTCCACTGAGCAATCCTGGGCCATCTACAAATAGGAGTTGGCAGCCGTGGCGTGGGCCTTAACCCACTAGCAATAGCTCTTAAATGGTGCTCAGAATAAGTTGACTGTGCATACTGACCACCAAGCTCTCTTATATTTCTGCAAGCCACAGAAGTTGGCGCACCATCAGGCTCAAAACTACTGGGATTGTGCAGCTTTAACTTCAAATATGAGTTTGTGAAGGGTGAGCCCAAACATCCTTTCCAATTTTCTCAGTTACAATCCTGAACTTTGCCAAGAGAATTTGGATGAAGCGGACCTCATCACAGTCATTCCATCCACTCAAATCTTAGCCCTTGTACCTCCCACAGTTTTAGCAGATCTAGCTCCAGACGCACCTTTGATTTTGTGGGTCTTAGCAGCACAGACAGCATGAGAGGAAGGGGTGGAATATTTAGAGCGGCTGTCCCTCACTACCTCAAAGCACTCCATCTATTCTCTAGCTGATGGTAACATCCATTTTAAGTCAAAGGTGTGGGTTCCTCCTCTCCTAAAGCTGAAATCATTCAAACCTATCACAACCTCTTACAGTTGGCCAACTGGGAAATAAAAATGCATTGATCTAGTGGAATGTACCTTTAACTGGCCAGGCTTGTTATATGATGTTATGGCATTGATCGCCAACTTGTGACTTTCACGTGGGCCAAGTCAGACCATCCTGGTAGGAATGGTCTTCTTCATCCCTTGCAGCAGGCTGAAGGGCCATGGACATCAATGTCCGTGGATTTATTGTTAAGCCACCCAGCTCCAAGGGGTTCACACCATTCATGGTAGTCGTAGACCACTTCGCCAATTTCTCCCTGTTTATCCCATGCTCATCCACCATTTCTTCAAAAAAAATGTCTATCTCTTTGTGCGCCAAGGGTTTTCAGTTTTTAAACTCCCTCATAAGATTTTCAGTGACCGTGGCCCCCAATTTATGGTGCACTTTTTGAACAAGCTCTTGGCAACTTTGAAGATCACACCTTGTCGCTCCACTGAATACCATCTACAGTCATATGGCCAAACTGAACGGTCAATCAGATCTGGGGACAGTACATGTGGTGCTACGCTGCAGCAGCTCAAGATAACTGGGCGAAAAATTTTCTCCTCGTTCAGTTTGTGTATAACAAAAAAACACATGCGTCCACAGGTTACTCCCTGTATGTTATGGCTTGATGATGACATAGTTGTGGGAACCAACTGTAAGGACAAAGCTGCACGTCAGGAGGCCAAAAAGGTAAAGTTGGCAAGCCTCCCTGAACTTAAGCATACCCTGAATCATTGCTGGGTACAGGCCAAATATGCCCAGGTTGGTCCTGGGAATGTGCGTGATGCTTGTCCTGGTGTTACAGTCAGGGCGTTAAAACGCGCCAGCTACATTATTAATCATAATGGTTCAACTTGGTTGCTTAGCGAATGGGGTTTCAAAACCCATTCAACTTTTGAAAGTTCTAACTTAGGTCAGCATTGCTTCTATCAATAGCTTAAGATTGGTCAATCTCAAACTATAGTAACCTGGTTGATGGAATCATGCGCTTATTGGTGCACTTGAGCTAAGCACCACTTCCACTGATTAATGATTCCCCTAAAAATTGTTCAAGTATGATTTCTCGAGACCAACCTTTCTGGTTAATCAACTTTCCTATTAATAAATACCCCATTAGTTTAAATTTCTTGAATATGGTTCCTTGGGTAAACCTGTGCGCGGACTTCCTCAAGGAGGTCTCTAACAGTGTTGGTATCACAATTTCTCTAAATTATTTCCCAAATATGGTGCACTGCTGGACCACCCTGGTACCCTCCAGAACAAAGCACCCAAGCACTCCTGCACCAATTTTCACTTGGTTGTGTACTCCCCATTGGGTTCAATAAAATTTGGTTATTTATATTCTATCTTTTACTATATACCGCACTGTAAACTCTTGCCTTGGGTCCCTGTTGATCTGGCATCCTCCGTGATACCCTGTTCACCTTCTTACTAATATCTAGTTCCCTGGCAGTGTGGCTGTTCACCTCGCACCACCTTGCTGGGAACGAGAGAGTTACATACACTCTCCTTACATTAGTTGACTAACCAATTTATTTTATGTGCAAGAATATAATCCATGTGAGGCTTTTGTTGTTTGAGAATTGGGTGCGACTGCCATTTGTCATGGCCTCAATGGGGCTCACCACCATTTTCTCTTTTAGCCAATAATTGGTGGGTCTTAGCGTTAGACTCACTAACTCCAACTGGTAAGTGCCCACCCTTCTTACTTGTACCTGGTAGTTACAGATGCTTAACAATTCAGGAGTCATTATTCCACAACATTTTACCAAAATTAACAAAACCAATTTTTAAAATGATTTTTTTCTCAGCACCGCGTTTGGATGATGCAGGCAAGATCATCAATGAAGGGCCTAGTGGTGATGGCCTTGGATAACAATGTACAACTCGCCGCTAAAATGGGTATGGGGTCATTCACGTTCCAAAACGCGTTTCATAAAGCCAATTCTTTATATGAAAACGAGCAAATATCATCTCTTGTGGCTCTAGTTTGGAACCAATTTCATTATACCAGGTCACCCCTGAGAACCCGCGCTTGACTCCTACCATGATCTACAGAGCACAGGCGGTGTAAAAGGAATCACTTTTACAAAATAAAAATGTTTATGCTATTTCTGAAGATATGGTGGGATATGTGGCCTCAGTAGCAAGAGTGGCCAATTATCCTCTCTGTTCTATGATGCAAACACCTATCCTGGGGGCATGCTTATGCCTGATGAAGAATTTACTAGTGAAGTATTGGCGTTATCAGCTTTAAATAAAGACCATTCTAGATTTTTTTGTTGACTAATACCCATTCATCCCCTTTAGGGAAAATCAGCACAACGATTTTGGTGGATACTAGAGTCTCTAAGAAATTTTATAGACCAAGACTTAGCCAAAAAATTTGGATTGATTTACTTGCCAGGTGGTATGGTTAGAGGAGGGGCTTCCTAAGGTATTCCCACGCTGAAAGTTCTGGGGCTAGCGGATTATCAAGTTAGAAAACACCATTTGGCTGATTGCTTCCAAGCTATCAAAAACCTCTTGTACCCCATTCTTTTTGGAGTAGAGTGGTGTCGAAAGTTTTACGTCATAACCAACTTGAAAGACAATACTTTGTCCCTAACTTTTGAGAATAGTCATATATTAGTTTTCATCTTATCTGAGGCTAATTCTCAGGGTGACCTTCCCCACTGGCCCTATATGGGGGGGGGGGGGGGGGGGGGGGGGGGGGGGGGGGGGGGGGGGGGGGGGGGGGGGGGGGGGGGGGGGGGGGGGGGGGGGGGGGGGGGGGGGGGGGACACACACACACACACACACACACACACCACACTTTCAGTCTTGCTCTTTTGCTGAAGCCCTCTCTGGAGGTACCTTTATCTTCCTGTTTGGAGGGGTTGGAATCTTCATTTGATGTGGCTTCAGCCAATGTACTACCAGCTCACTCAGAGTTTGATTGTGAGTTCAAGTTCACCGTTGATCTAGTCATATATCTTCCCCAATTTAACTTTTGACTGTACTGGAGGAGCGGCCTTAGATGTGTGGGTTAAGGAGCAGTTAGCTAAAGGCGCAATATTTCAGCATACCTCCACAGTATGCTCCCCACTTCTCTTTGTGGAGAAGGCTGATGGTACCTAACACCCATGCGTAGATTATGGGAATGTCAACAAAGTCACAGTACCGGACTTGCATCCCATCCCACTGGACACACAGATTTCACGCTATGTGGAGAAGGCGAAAGTATTCTCCAAAAATGGTTGGTCAAACGCTTTCAATCAGATCCAGATCGAGAAGGTCCAGGAGTGGCTAACCACTTTCTGTACCAGAAAAGGAATTTTCCAACTTCGGGTTATGCCAATTTGCGCTTAAAAATGCCCTCTATCTTTCAACGCCATATTGACACATATTTGGGGACCTACTGATGGTATGCGCGGTAGCCTACATAGATGATATTCTGGTGTGTTCCCCTGATCATGAGTCCCATGAAGTACACCTTTGTCAGGTGGTGAAGAGGTTAAAGCAGCCAACCTTACGCTGAAATCAGTAAGTGTAAATTCTCCAGGTCCCAGGTCACCTTCCTGCAGCAACGTCGTGCTTGACCAAGGCCATATGATAACTCCAGACTAGGAGAAGGCTATTCTTGAATGGCCCACCCCCACTTTGGTCAAGGAATTTAGAAGTTTTTTGGGGGCGTGTACGTTCTTTATGAAATTCACGCCCAATCTACTGAGGTGGTGGCGCACCTGTACAAGGCTAGTGGAGCTAAAGATCTCCAGTGGTCCCCCAGTTTATCAGGATGCATTCCAAGCGGTAAAGTGCACCCTTCTGTCCACATCCATCCTTCTCCATGTAGATACTGAAAATGAGTTCATTGTGGCTACTGATGCCTCCAACTTCACCATAGCGGCTGTCTTATTACTAGTAGGCGAAGATGTAATAGAGCATCTGGTGAGATATTTTTCTTGGAAGATGTCCCTGCCTGAGTTAAACTATTCTGTTTACAACAAATAGTTATTGGCAGTGGTTGAGGCGCTTACCTTTTGGCGTCATCATTTGCATGGCTCATCCCAAACATTCCGTGTGCATACAGATCACTGTGCCTTATTGTACTACTTTATACCTCATGTCCTGACCCCACAGCAAATCTGCTGGAATGAGACCCTAGCTCAATTTTTGTTTTTCTAAGAGTTTACTAAGGGCAAGGTTAATGGTTTGGCGGACGCATTGAGCTGCAACCCTGCACTAGCTCCTTATCCCAAAGAGTTAGAGGTGCATAATACCCATTTGACTATTCTGCCAGGTAAGATGGTGTCTCAACTTCCCTCTTCCTCAGCCCATGGGCCAGCGCTTGCTCCTCTGGAAAATGAGGAGGAATATGGTATGTTTAGAAATGTAGTCCTTTTACAGCCTCTGTTGGCCGAATATACTATGGTCTTTGCCAAGAGAGCGTTGAATCAGGAAGACATTACTAAGGGTTACCACGTGAAGGATGAGATGTTGTGGTTTCAGGGACGCCTACGGGTTCCCGCCAGACAACTTCTCCTGAAAATCATCTGGGACCATCATGATGGTATCACCGTTGGTCATCCTGGGAAGGCGAAGACTCTGAAGCTAATTTTATGCACTTACAATTAGAAGGGGTTAGGTGCACAGGTGGCCAGGTATTGCAAATAGTTCTTGGTCTGCAAGCAAATGAAACCAAATTGCCAGCCAATAGTGGGGTCGTTGATACCTTTTCAAATGGTTGAAGGGCCTTGGAAATCATTACTGGTGAATTTTATTGTATAATTATCTTTATCTGATGGCTATGATGCTATCATGTGGTGGCAGATCATTTTACAAATTTCGCCCACTTTATTACCAGCAGAACCACGGTAACCACAGCTAATAGGCTAGGCTCTTCGTTATCATGTGTTTGCTCTTCATGGGGTCCCCCAAGAAATTATTAGCAATTGTGAACCCCAGTTTACCTCTGTTTTTGTAAATAGTTATGTAAGACTCTTTTAGATTCGCTCCTGCCATTTGACTGCCTATCATCCACAATTAGATGAGCATACTGAACGAGTGAACCAGTGTTTGGAACAGTATCTGCGGTGTTACACTGCCGCAGATCATTCAGATTGAATTTCTCACCTTCCCATGGTACAGTTTAGCTACAACAACATTCAACATGCATCTATCAGTTGTTCACCATTTTTCTTCAGCCATGGGTTTAACCCCACCTTCAACACGGAGCCCAATTGTGGATCTAAAGTTGAAGCGGTGGTGGATTTTACTAAGACTATCAAGAAAGTACACCAGGAAATTTCCAAAAATTTAGAGGCATCAATGTAGGTTTATAAGGAGAACGCCAATGGAAAGAGATGGGTGGGTTTTCTTACAAGGAGAAAAACTCGTGATGCTTGATGCTTGAAACATCCCTATCAAGAAGCCATGTAAAAAGCTGGGACCAAAGATTATTGGACCTTAACGCATTGTCAGAAAGGTGGGCCACGCCTCATACCAGTTGAATCTCCCCACATCATTCTGTATCTTTTCAGTCTTTCATGAAAGCAAGCTGACGTTGTTTAAGGGTTCCCACCAGAGACCTTGGAGGCTTATCTCGTGGATGGGGTGCCAGAGTGGGAAGTGGAGGAGATATTAGCCTCCCGCTGAGTAAAAATAAGGCTTGAGTACCTAGTATCCTGGAAAGGGATTTGATGTAGCGGAAAGCAGTTGGGTACCAGCGCGTGACTGCGCACAGAGCCCAAGCCCTGATTGAAGTTTTCAACCAGCATTTCCTCCAGGCTTTTGGACCTCAGTCAAAGCAAACTGCTGCCGCTATGAAGTTGGCCCCAATCCACAAGAACTTTCCCTTGTGCAAGCTTCTGGAGCGGGGTGGAGCCCCAAAAGAACAAGAGGGTAATGTCATGGCTTGATGATGACATGATTGTGGGAACCAACTGTAAGAACAAAGCTGCACGTCAGGAGGCCAAAAAGGTGAATTTTTCAGGCTCTTTGAACTTAAGAAAACCCTGGACCAACGTTGGGTATAGGCCAAATATGCCCGGGCTGGTCCTGGGAATGTGCGTGATGCTTGTCCTGGCGTTACAGCCAGAGCGTTAAAATTCACCAGCTACATTTTTAATCATGATGGTTTAATTCAGTTGCTTGGTGAATGGGTTTTTAAATCCCATTTATTTTTTTAACCATTTCTAACTTGTGTTGGCCTTGCCTTCAATCATTAACTTGAGTTCAGTCAATCTTGAGCTATAGTACCTTGGCCAAAAGAAGCGTGTAATTATTGGTGCACTTGGGCTTTGAACTTTTCAACTGATTAATGATTCCCCTCAATTGTTTAAGTATAATTCCTTGAGACCAACCTTACTTGTTGGTCAACAGTCTATTTAATAAACCCTGTTAGTTTATACTTTTTGAATATGGTTCCTTGGGCAAACCTGTGTGCGGACTTCCTCAAGTAGGTCCCTAACAATGTTGGTTATCACATTTTCTCTATACTATTTCCCAAATCTGATGCACTGCTGGGTCACCCTGGTACCCTCCAGACCAAAGCACCTGTCAGGCCACCAGGGGGATTACTGGTGGCGCTTTTATCTGAAGGGGGTGCTTCAAAGTTCACTTTCATGGGTAACCTTATGACTTGTTTACCCCTAGATAAAAACTTTTCAATCAATAATTTTTATAATAGGCACAAAAGAGTTTTATATTTGAAGTAATCAAGCAATATTTATAATGCTTGAAAATGAAAGGAATTAAAGAAGTATTTTAATGGTAGAGTCATGGGACCTGTAGGAAAGCCCCAATACTAGAATAGGTGGTAAATCATAAGGTGTTTGGATAAGAACTAGGAGTTATGAATAAATCCCAAATTCGGAATAATTTAGGTAAAGCCCCAAATTCAGTATACCAGTTGAAAACATAGAGTCAAACCCCATTTCAAACTTACTAGGTCAGTTGGGAATATCAGGAGTTGTGCCTCTCATATAGATGTGTCGACCTTCTCCCTGGACAAGGCTTTCACCTAATTCAGGGAGAATCCTGACAGCACCCAAACACTCCTGCACTAATTTTCACTTGGTTGTTTACTACCCATTGAGGTCCAATCAAGTTTGGTTATTTATATTCTATCTTTTACTTTATACCGCACTGTACACCCTTGTCCTGAGTCCTTGTTGCTCTGGCATCCTCCGTGGTGCCCTGTGTACCTTCTTACTAATGATTAATTCCCTGGAAGTGTGGCTGTGCACCTTGCACCACCTTGCTGGTAATGGGAGAGTAATAGACACTCTCCTTACAGTATGAGGCCACCTTAGGGGTATAATCCTTCATTTCTCAGTTGGCCCATGCTTTCTCCTGGAGGTACTGCTGCAGCTTAACATTCCCATCATATTCAGGCCATGCATTCCTTGGTTCAGCGCACTTAACTAAGGCAATAAGTGATTATAAGCAATTTGCATATTTGAAATGGCTCCCAGCGCACAAAATAAATAAATGATCACACGTTATGCTCAAAATATGACACTTGCACATGCAGCTAAGGACACATAAGTTTGCAAGTAAGCGCTCAGGTCCCCACCTAATGGAAGAAGACTTGGGAAATGGTGTGATGAATGGGGTCCCTCCACATCGCCACAAAACAGTTGGGCAAAAGGTCCCAGGTGAGACCCACAAACATGAGAGTGCTGCTGTGGTTAGGTCCTTTGTTTGTTGGCTTGATGAGCAATTGAGGTATCCTTGGAAAAAGGGTAAGGACGATGCTTACACTAAGAAGAACTGTCTGTCCACCAGAGAGAGCATACAGAGAGGCGACTGCTCTGTCAAAGTCCAAGGAATTGTCCATTTTCGCTCAGAATCCAGGGTTTTCCTCCAAAATTAGAATAAATGATGTTAAAATTTAAAATTTTATTTATGATTTTTTTGGTTTTTTGCATATATTAGAAGATAATGTTGTCCTAAACACCTTCATATCATTGTATCTATATTAAGAAATGGGGGAAATTGTTCTCATGGAGTCTGCGGGCGGCAGGTATATGCAGGCCTATTTTTGAGAATTTCAGCCCTCGATATTCACATTTAGGCCCATTCTAGACCATTAGTTGAGTACCCCAGGCGTTACAGAAACTTTTCCACATTCAATTATATTCATTGAGGATGAATCAGAGCTTAGCATTTCCTTGTCAACTTTTGTAATTAAAATTTTCTAACTGTTTTCCAGCGACTTCTGATTTTCTTGGCCACTTCTCCTCTCAGCTCTCATTACTTCCAAATTTGGCGTAATTCAGTTTGGCAGCTCCTTCACTGGGATGTCATTTGGTATTGCTCTCAATATTCTTGGTTAGCAGTAGATTCAGCTTGGTAGCTTATGATTCGCTGAGCTGCCCATTGTTGTGGTTCTCAATGTTACCACTAATGGCATAATTTGGCTTGGCAGCCCTTGATTCACTGGGCTTTCCTTAGCCGTTGTCATCATTATTGCTCATTTTAGTGGATTTCAGGTAGGCGGCCTTTGATTGGCCTTCCAACCATTTATGTTGGCTCTTTCTACCTCCTCTCCGAAGTTTTTTTTTATTTGTTGGCATTTGATTTGTCTGAATGCCATTTCTGAGGGCCGTTGTTCTCAAGCCCTATGACTTTATTATCCATATAAATATTATTACAAGCCCCAATCCACGCCTTAGGGTGATTGGGGCTATGTGGCAGTCATGCAGCGCCTTGACCCTCACAAATGGCGCCTTCCGTTTAAAATTGCTATCCCACTGGAAACAAAACCCAGTCTTCCATGTGTCTCAGTTGTCCCCTTTCAAGGGGGCTAGTTCATCAGATCCAGAGCCCATTGTGATTGAGGGTTCAAAGGAGTCTAAAGTGGAAGGCTCCAGCTTCCCGCAAATCCTGGCAATCAGTACAATATCTAGTCACGTGGAAGGGCTATCTGGACTCTGAAAATAGCTATGTCAGTGCAAAGGACTGTGGTAATTGCTTGGAGCTTGTTGCTCTTTCTATGCTACCCACCCTGATGCCCCCTGCCCTCCACCAAAAATCGCTATGCTGATGGTGATAAAGATGGCCAAGGCCCATAAAAATGTGGCTCTTGCTACATTCCCTGGTGGTGAAGCTTCCCTTTTGGGAAAAAGGAAGGATAATGTAAGTATTGGGAGCGCCCCCTCCACATGGACTAGGTGGAGTTCCCATTCTTATCAATAAAGAAAATGAGAAGGCCAGCTGCCCCTCTCATTCTCCAAGGGTGACTTCGCCCATGTGGCGGCTATGTGATGGATAGCAGCTTACCCCTGAAGGATCCTTCTACCAATCCCAGTATTAACTTTGGATGAAATAATAAAACAAATTAAGTGCATTTGTTCCGAGCTATTGAAGAGTTGGCATCCTCTTGGGATGAAGGGTCAAATAAAGTCAAAGGGCAATGAGCCTTTGCATCTAGGCCTGAGAGCACCAAACTCTTAGCAACAAAGCCCAGTAGGAGCATATTTTTGGCAGACAAAGCGTCTAGTGTCAAATCTTGGGCAAAGCTCATGATGCATTAGGCCATTGGAAAATGTTGCTGGCAATTTAAGCCCCTCCCTGGAAACTTAAAATATTCATCCAATATTTCTCGCTTTGTTAAATATATATGTAGTGACCAGGTGTGGATGGGTTGGGCGCTAAACCCATTCCCAACCTCTTGGGACCGCCCCTAAGTGTGGTGGCCTTTAGAGGTTCCTGCTTCCATTCAGGCGAGACGCCGTTTCTCCAGCTGTTGGACTGCAGAAAATCCACAGTTAAGGCATCCATGGATGAACCAACGGCAAATCAGCCTGCAACAATAATTTTGTTTCAGTCAAAATAATATATTTTTCTCCCCCCTTGTCTGAAGTTCGCCAGGTTAGTCAAATCTCAAGGGCCCTGATCTCACGTTTTCCTAAGCTAACTTCCAAATTGATAATCCAATTAAGCAGTTATAACTCACTGAGAAAATTGACAGTTGATTCTCTTATTTTAGTTTCATTATTAATCTTTCTGCACATGATTTTTTTTATTTAAGTTTAATATTTTTCTTGCTAAAACCCATTACATCTACACTGTGACCCAAAGGCCTTGTATTAACTGTGTTATCCTAGTCATTTTGTTAACTTTGGTTCACTACAGGGTCAATTGGTTATCATAAAGGCTCTTATGAAATTTCTTCAATCTCAAAACTCTCTACACCTGGGCCCATTAGCTCTGGGGCTGTTAGAATCCAGGGGATAGGGACGTTTGCTGGTGCTAATTGGCCTAGGATTTTAACAATTATTAGCAGGAGAAGGTACACTCTTTACTGCTGATTATTATATTTTGATGGGGGTTATTCGACCACTTTTAACAAAAACATGGGAAAATTTGATAATATTAAAAGTTGGGTTTTTTCAGATTTTTATTAAGTGACGCGATAATAAATACAATTGAACCCTCTCAATATCCATCTGCTTTTTATTTATATCATAATGAGGCTCAAAGTGATTCATACAAAAGAATTCATGATAAGCTAAGCACTTCCAAATTATGTAATATGGGCTGTTGACCTATCAGATCATTTGAGACTCACCTCGCTTCAATGTGAGGGCATATGGTGAATTGAAAGCTGGGAAGATGATCCGTGAAGCAGGGAGTTTATATATTTAGAACAATAAGAAGGTGGGAAAATATTTTCCCTGATGGGACCCCTCTAGGGCTATAAAAGGGGATGATCTCCGTGATGGAGTTTGACATAATTTAAATAAAGGCTTTGAAGGGTCCTCATAATGTCTCACCTGATTCTGCTACTGATTTGGCGTAACCCTTCTACTAACCATAGGCCTATTTAGCCGAGGAGTGGGTATAATTGCATTACTCTGGGAGTCCAGATTCCACCAAGAATTGGATAGGCCTTTCATATTAGGAAAATCGGAGCTATTCTCCTCCAAACTATTTTTACTTACTAGTTGAACAACGGTTTTTCCAACATTACCCCCTTCAATAACGATGAGGGGAGAACAGGGGTGGAGAAACGGCCATGAACTTTGTTGACAACAACTCCAGAAGCGATTGACATAATGAAATATTTGTCACCACTTTTGTATGTGATGACAAATGGTCCTTCCCAGTTGGACCCTAGCCTCTCACTTCTGGGAGTAATGCAGTTATGATAATATAAGACCTGGTCAGAGATATGAAAAGAGGGTAGAGGTGGTCTGAGTTCATTAGCTGCTTGACCCTCTTTGGTAAAATTTTTTGCTAAGTTAGTCATAGCTTAAGATTGTAGTTTGATGATATGTTGGGCTACTTCCTCATAGCCTTGTCTGGGTCATCAGTCTTGTCTGAAAGGACATCTTTTTCCAAAAGGGCAGGCATGCCAGGTTCTCAGCCATACAAAACACATAATGGTGATATTTTAGGATCCAATAGTAACTAATGTGATAGGCCATTAGAGCACTGGGCAAAAACTGATCCCAGTGAATAGGGTCGGAAATGGCCATTTTCTGTAATATGGATACTTAAGTTTCATTTGTCTGTTCTACAGTACCGTTGGTAGAAGAGTTGTAAGGGGCGGAGAAGAGTTGCTGGTGCACATAGAGGTAGCCAGGATTCTGACCACTCAGTAGGTAAAATTCTTACCATTGTCGCAGAGTATAACCTGAGGGCAACCATGGTGGGTGAAGATTGACTGGTGGAGTAAAGTGGCGGTAGCTTTGGTATTTTGAGCAGGGAGAGCTACTGCTTCAATCCATATTGTGAAGTGGTCATACCTACCAGAATGTAGCGATTCACATTGGTAGTCTGGGGTAGAGGTCCTACCACATCTTAACTGACCGTGTGAAAAGGTTGCTGAGGAGTAGTGGGTTGGTATTGGTATTTGGTCTTGAAGTGGGATTGCTTTTTACAGGTTAAGCAGGCATCTAAGACCTGAATAGTAAATTCCATGTTGCCCTCCAAATAGTACCATCCCTTGATCCATTCATAGTTCTTCCTCACTCCACCATGCCAAGGGTAGAGTAAGCGTCCAAGATTAACAATACCCATTTTGAAGTTAGCAGATAGGCAAAAATTCACACCTACCTTCTTATATAACTTTACGCTCTCCAACTTAGTGTTAAGGGAGTGTTGTGCTAACATTTTCTGAACGGGGTCATCCTCATCGTCCCAGGCCTTGGGGGTCATAAGGAGATCATCTTATCTCTACGCTTCACTGCTGTCCAGATGAAGTACAGGCAGCTGAGTCAAACCATCCACATTCATGTAACGCGTCCTATTTCAGTGCTCAATATTAATATCATATTGTTGACGTTTGAGGGCCCAACGGGCCAACCGTCTTGTGGGATACTTCATGTTTTGTAGCCACTTTAAGGAGGCTTGGTCAGTAACCAAAGTGAAGGAAGTGCTGTATAGGAAAAGGCGATAATGTTTAACAGCTAATAATACATTCTGGTACTTTTTCTGTAACATTGTAGTTACGTTCAGCTTTTGACAACATTTTGCTGAAGTAGAAGACCAGATGATATACGCCATTAATGTCCAATTTGGCCAGGATGGCTCCAATGGCATAGTCTGAGGCATCGGTGAATAATATGAAGGGTTTCCCATAGTTGGGGTGGCGTAGGATAGGGCGTTGCTGAAGCAATCTCTTTAGCGTTTAAAATGTAGCTGCTTGTTCTGTACCCCAATAAAAGGGGTGCTTTTAGCCAATAGTCAAATGAGAGGCTAACAGAGCTGAGTGAACTTTAGGATAACAGATGGTAATACCCCATCATAACCAGAAGTACCTGAATTTCCTGGAGGTCTTTAGGGCAGGCGTTTTAAAAATAGCTTTGACCTTATCTTGTAATGGAAGGATCCCTTCCTGGGAAATAGCATGTCCGAGGTATCTAGCTTCTTTTGAAAGAAGGTGCATTATGACAGTTTTAACTTGATGTTAGAAGCCCGCAAGCATTGGAAGTCTTCCTTTAAATGAGTGAGATAATTGGTTTGTGTTGCAGAAAAAATGGTGATGTCATCAAGATAAATGATCACACAGCTTATCTTGAGACCCACAGAATGTGGTCCATTTCTCGTTGAAGGATGGCAGCGCATTGAACAGCCCTTGGAGTAGGCGAGTAGGCTGAAATAAACCTTCATGTAAATGAGAGAACATTTCTCCTGATCTTGGCGAGAAAGATCCATTTGCTAATATCCGCTGGCCAAATCAATGGCTGAGAAGAATTTCGAGCTGGAGAGTTGTGCAAGTGCATCATCTATTCAGGAAATAGGATAGCTGTCTTTTATAGTGAGGTTATTCAGTTTACAGTAGTCATTCGCTACCCAATGACCTCCATTCTTCTTTTGATCAGCAATAGAGGAGACGTCCAAGGGCTTTAGTACTGTACCAATAACCCAGAGTTTAATAACTGCTTAAGTTCAAACCACATATGCTGCTCTTCAACCTTGTACTTATGGTAAGGTTTAGTTAATTAGGTTAACCATCACCAACATCAATGGTGTGGCTCTATCCCTTCATGTTTCCGTAATCTGTGTCAGTCTGGGAGAAGATATTGCTTTAGGTTTCCAATAAAAAATAAACTTTTTCAAGCATAACTGGGGATATGTCATCTGAAATTTGGACGTTAGGCAAAGTACACATCAACTCGTCAGTGGGTAAACCCATATTTAACATCAACTCAATAAAGTGAATCCTGACAATCTCTTGGCTTGTAATAGAAGACCTTTCCCTATCTCTTGATATTTTTTGACAATAATGGGATTATTAGATAGGTTCACCAATAAGATATTAATGAGTCGTTGATAGGCGGGGTCTAGTATACTTGCAACACCTAAGTTCTAAAGAGCATACTCCATCAGTGCTTGTTATGTGTAGCAGACAGGCTCAGGGGATCTGTAGTGTAATGTAGGTAGTGACCACCCGCTGTTCACCAGCCTTGATGACTGTCTCCTCTGAATCATAAAAGGGTTATGCCCTCTAAAGCATCTACCAAATTAGGAAACTTTTTTGTGTTGCGTCCAGAGGTTGTTTAAAATAAAGGTAAAGCAGAGGAAGGGTACTCAACTAAGCACGAGTATTATTTTTTGAGTTCTCCATTGTTAAAGATTAGAGGGACTTCATAACCGAGTAGGGAGAGGTAACCCTGTTTCATGTTGATTATACCATCATACTAAATCATAAACTGCGTGCTAATAAGCATGTTGTAAGTGTTTTTGTCCAGGGACACAGCTGGAACTGACAAGATGAGTTTTTTATACCGAATAGGCAAAGAGGTGTAAGCTCCAAGAGCATGGGTGTTGTTGGGACCTGCTGTTCCAAACTCATGCTTATACTCAAGATCAAGAGCCAGCTCAATCTTCTTGATCAGCTTGGAAGAAAGAACGTTCATGAGATCCCGTGTCCAAGATAGCCCTAACCCAGGCTTTTTGAGTAATTACCTCTACCTTAGTTATGGTCTTGCCAATGTTAGGTGGAGATCTAATACTTCCTTAAGAAGAAGAGTAGAGGCAATCTTTCTAGCTGTCTAAAGATATCTTATTTATAATGGACTATATGGTGTGAACATGATGAGTTGGTCAGATCAGCAAGCAAGAACCTGATCAGCATCACAAGAGGTAACAATAACCTCTGGGCACCAAAGCACTTGATTAAAGTAAGTTTCTTGAGGGATCAGGCATTATCTACTCCTTCAGGGTTCAGCCAATCCAGTATACCTACTTCAGCTGGGGATCCTAGGGATAATAACCTACGTCCTCATAACCTCCTTCAAAAATGTCGTCAGAAGGGTTGTCCACACACATTGGGTGGACGCTAGAAGGGCGGTTGGAGGTGGAGTCCATAACCTTGGCAGCTGTGGGTCCATCCGCAAATATAATCATTGGGGGAGCAGGCCACTTAGCTTGAGCAGCCTTGTACTTGAGCCCATGGTTGTTTGGAGCAACTGTCACCAAAGGAGAGGTTTGGGCTTAGAAGCAGCCTTTTGGGTCACTGGGATAGACTTCTCCGTGGAGGACTTGGGGCGGAGAAGAGGCTCAATAGATGGCAAATGATGAACTTTGACAACGGTCAGTGGCCAAGAGCGCGGCCCAACTGATGGTAGCGCGCTCTGACTCACTGGATTAGTACCTCCGGCTTGCAGGGCGGAGGGAAATCAGGTTTGAGCCTCACTGCGAGTGATTGTCTTGGGGTAGTAACCAACACAGGTGGGACCATAGAGATCGTACTGGACTCCTTTTGTGGGACTATGGTTAAGAAGTACTCAATGGTGAAGACTTGTAGATTTGACAGAACTCCTGAAGTAGCCTCCTTGTTATAGGTATCTGCAACCTCTATCAGAGCTTCCTTGATATCATAGATAGTCCAGAGGTGGTGTTTTACAGAGATAAGATGACGAACTATTAGAGGGTGAGAAACTAAGCCAGTCAGAATGGCAGCCAGAGCATCATCAAGAAGTAACATTTTTGCAAGCAAAAGAGGGTGAGCTGCATTGTAAAACCAATCAACAAAGGTGGCAATTGATCCCCCTCACGTAGACTTAGGCACACAAACGCCTGCTTTTCCTACGCAAGCTTTGCGTGGATCCAAATTACTCAATAAGGGCGTTTTTACTTCTGCCCAAGCCTCAAGATTGGCCATATAAGGTACCATCATCTCTTAGGCAGGGGAGGTGCTGGGCTTTTTGCCCATATTCCCAGCCTGCTAGATTACCTGGTGTCACTAGGGGAAAATTCCCTAAGACGAAGTTTCTCAGAAATTAGTTGGCCTGAGTTTTGGAGGAACTACATTTGGGGGATTTTGGAATATTCACCTGGTCATATCCATTGGGGATTGATCTGGATGAATACCTAAGATCTCATCGGGTGGAGTGGCCATTGAAATAGGGGCATCTGATAGTGATTAACTATCAGGTGTACCGATTTGGAATTTGTCAGGTTTTATCACCAACTTATTGGGAATGAATAGTGAGTTGCAAGGCGAGTGATGCTGCCTGAAAAAAGTGAATTGATTGGTTGGTGAAGTGACCTGCTATAATGGGTAAAAAGTCCCATTACCTAAGCAGGTCACTAGCCAATTTTAGTTGGTTCACTTGGATCGAGAGGAAAATGTCAGGGACACATTTTCTGACTCTTTCCATTTGAGGTCTCAAGGATGTCCAATGACAGAATCCTAGCCAGGATGGGGAAGACCATTGCTGCCAAGATGAGGAAGGGTGATTCAATGGCAATGGCTGCTGTTTCATCGAAGAGGTTTCAACTGACGGTTAGACGACTGAATCCCCTACTATATAATTCCCTAGGATTCACTATAATAAAGAACACATTGTAACCATCATTTAGTAAAACATTATTATTAGTATTATTAGCATTATTAGTTATATTATCGATTTGGTATATAGTTAGACTATCAGCTTCCATTGTGACGTTCCATCTAAAGGATATTATTGCAGAAGGCAATAATTGGAAGACTCTCAGAGATAAGAGTAGAGATCTGAGCGGAGATCTAAAGATGAAGGGAACCACAATCAGGGATAGCTGCCAACTGTGTGTTGACCAAAAGAGACTGTCACCAGGGTATCTGGACAAAAATTGGGTGGACAGGAATATAGGGGTATAAATCCCTATGAGTACGACTTATCAAGTATTTAATTGGAAGTACTGGCCGAAGCGTTGGGCCTAATAATAGTTCAAACTCAACTATGGACAAATAGTCTCCATACTATTATTGGATAATACATTCTATACAACGTGAAGTGCACAAGGAATTTGAACCTGTGCAGTAAAAAGGTTACTAGGTTGACAACTGATAATCAACCAAGAGTAAATTTTTATAAGTTGGTGCTCACTACAGGGGTAGTTGAGTAAAGAATCTATAAATACGTTGTATAAATAAGAAATGCGCATGTTGTGGAATGAGATTATCACTGTGAATCAGAATGCCTTAAACTCAGTGGTTATTGGGAGTTTGCGGCCTTGGAAGAGTGAGTCACCAAGGTGGAGGAAGGAGTAAAAAACTTAGCTAACTTTAGGAACGAGTTACTCAGCAAAGTAAACTCGTTAAAAGAAGAAAGAAGGAGATCTCATTCGAGAGGTCCTATTCCTGAAATGGAGCGAGAAGAAGAACGCGTTCATTTAATAAAGTTTGGTGCAAATATCGAGAAATTGATGAAAGAAGTAGAGGACTTGAAAGCCCACAGATGTGCATGTGAGCCCAATATGGCCAGCAATGCCAAAGAGAGAAGTCATCACATGATACTTGGTAAGTTGAATACCCCAAGAAATATGCTGCCTGCCTATAATGCCATTTCAGAGATGATTCCTGAAGTCACTCCACAAGTTAGCCGAGTAGCCAAACCAAAAGAATCGGCCTGAAATGACTCAGAGGAATTTAGAGCAACACCAAAATTGCCCACATTCCATTGGTATAACGCCCCAGCGTTTTTCTGACTGTTCAACATGACTATGAACAGATATGGGGATCATCAAATGGCGTTGACAGTCATGAACTGCTTGGACACTGACTGCCAGAACCTAGTGTTACCCCACTTAGAGGGGGACAGCTGGTCATATGCCAAGGCTAAGGCGGCTATAATGAAGGATTTTGGGAGTCCAACCCACATGTCAAAATGCAAGCAAGAATTTATGGGAATTCAATTCCATAACTATATGTTCTCTTGCTAGCTTCATGGATCAATTTTACCAGGAGTCTCAGATCCTGGCTGGAGCTAAAGTGTTAGACAACTTTGATGCTAGAATTGCTTTGCAAGTGACCCTTTGGCCCTATTGCGATTTGCATTGAATGATGTCTTCTGTATTTGAGATGGAGATAACTACCTCGCAATTGGTAGACAACTTGAAGATTTTGGGAGTGATGTTCGATGCCCTGAATAGAAGCTTCAAATCCAATCCAGTCCAAAATCTGAATCTCATGAAGGGAAGTGAAGAGCAAAAGAGGCTACCAACTGAACTGTGCCAGGAAATAAGCCCAAGGAATTCAGACGGTTAAACAAGAAAGAGAAGGTCTGCTTCCAATGTGGCGGGAAAGGACATTTCGCCGCACATTGCAAAAAGCTGAAGGATCAAATTAACGTGGTCTAGGCCAAGGAGACAGCAGTAGCCAAAGATTCAGGAAAAGGGCCCGCTTCCTAGACAAGGAACAGTCTAGAGTGTCAGAGAAACCTGTTCCTCCTGATATCATGAATGAAGAAATAGACATTAGTGATCTGTTTGTAGACAACAAGCAGGATCAGCTATACCAAGTGGTCAACATGGATGTAAATGCCGTGACCAGAGCAGGGGCAAAGAAGATCGACCCTGAGACAATTCAGGAAGTTGTTCAGCTGTATGCCCAACAACTGGCGGAGAATATTCGGACCACCAAGAATTCTAATGAATTATCAGATATTCATTTAGATGAGGCCAATCCGTTGATCCCCCTCAGTGCAATGGAGGAATTATGTCCTGAATTATCGGTGCAGATTATTCATACCCTAGATTCATCTAATGACGCCACTATTCACTCAGTAAATACTATATTACAATACTCCAAGTGTACATATATAGATATTCAGGTGAATCAAGTGAGGGTGAGGGTGATTGTTGACAGCGGAGCGCCCATTAATATTGTGTCACCCAAGCTGGTGAAGTGGATGAAGATCTCCCTGGACTTGGAACACAAGAAAGAATATGGAACAGCTGGGCTGAACACCACCGTTTCCTGTGGAGCGTATAGTGCGCTGCCAATATGATTCAGGTCATTGGTAAATCCGCGCCAGCAATAGTTTTGGTGAACCAAAACTATGATATCCTGATCAGAATGGAGTTTCTGCGGAAGTACGGAGTTAAATGTTACTTTGAGGATAATATGTTGACCATCCTGGGTCAGACATTACCATTTGTATACTAGAAGGACGGTGAAGTTCCATTGAATCAGAGAAACAACTTTATTAATCTGATATACAAAAATGATGGCATTGTACCAATTCAATACCAATTAGCTGGTAAGAAGTGACAAGAGATGCCAGTGGAAATCCTAAAAAACTGGAAAACCCCATTAAGGATCAAGAAGAAAAGACCATACCAGCCAGATCGCAGATGATAATTGACACAGGGTTGACTTTAGAGATTCATGAGCTGTTGTATGGAGAAGTCAGAAGCCCCTGGAAGAAGTCTAGAGTGGAGCCATGGGTGGCTCCCAGTATAATAATGTTGGGACATGGAGAAAAATGAGTTCTCCTAGCGAATTTGAGCGAAAAACTGATGAAGATCAAGAGGAATCAATCCATATCATTTATTCATTTGATCCTATGGCAGAATTAAGATGGTTCCATGATTTTAGGTCTCTCGATGAAATGGGATTACTGGCTGGGGTGGCTGAAAGCATCAACCTATTGGTTGATTGGGAGCAGCTTGCTGATCTGCCGGAAGGGCAGAAGGAGGAGGTGCTTGAATTATTTGAGAAATATTGGGAAGTGTTTGCTCAGGACAACCACAATTTGGGATGCACATGAGACATAATTCACAAGGTCGACACCAGGGAAAATCTACTAATAAGGATGAGACCAATATGAAGATCAAAAGCCGCTGAAGCAGTAGTGGAGGCTGAGATCAGCAAACTAGTGAAGCATGGGCTTCTAGTTCCATCATCAAGTCCCTGGGCAAGTCTGATTCTGATTGTGAAGAATAAGGATGGATCAAAATGGGTGGTGATTGGCTATCAGAGTATGAACAAAATTATGAAGAAGGATTCATATCCCCTACCAAGGATCAAAGATGCGCTGGATTAATTAGGAGAAGTGAAGTATTTCTCCATGATGGATCTAAGCTCAGGATACTGGCAGATCTACTTGCCAGAAAAAGACTAAGAAAAATGTGAAATTATTACCGCGCAGGGGTTATACCAGCCAACGAGGATGCCCTAGGGTCTTTGAAATGTGCCCACAACGTTCCAGAGGGCCATGGAAGCTATATTAAGCGGCCTGAAGTTGTTATGCATCCTGGTGTATCTGGACGATATCAATGTATTTAGTAGAACGTTTACTGACCACCTCCATCACTTGGAAGAAGTTTTTAAGAGACTGTCCATGGCTAACCTGAAGATCAAGCCAAGGAAGTGCCACTTATTCAAGAAAGAGTTGGAGTACTTGGGATTTGTGATCAACGCAAATGGATTGCAGATGCAAACCCAGAAGATAGCAACTATAGAGCATATGGCTGTACCAAAGAGTTTCTAAGACATCTAAGTATTCCTTGGGATGGTCAGATACCGTAGAAAATTTATTTGGGACTTTGCCCAAAATAGCTGAGCCTTTATTTCATCTATTAAAGGATCCAAAAAAGGATTTATATGAAATGGAGAGGCCCAGTACTCCTTTGATGAGTTATGCCAGTATTTGATAGATTTGCCAATTCTGAAATATCCGAATTTTGATCAGGAGTTTATCATTCATACTGATGCTTCGTTGATGGCGATTGGCGCCATACTGAGCCAAGTAGATGAACTTGGGGATGAGGATATGGTGGCATATGTGAGCCGGACACTCTCAGCCACTGAGAGGAACTACAACGTGACTGGCATAAATGCCTTGCGGTCATTTACACATGTAAGCAGTTTCAGGTGTATGTCCATGGAACGCACTTCAAGGTGGTGATGGACCACTCTTCGCTGCACTGGCTGCACAATCTAAGGAGACTGAAAGGACAACTAGCCTGATGGGCACTTAAGCTTCAGGTTTACAATTATGAGATAGTCCATTGAGCGGGGGCTTCTCATCAGAACGTGGATAGCTTATTGCGGTTGCCAATGGTCCAGCTGGTATACCTGCAGGCGGATGAGCTATTCCAGAGAACGGTTGAAGGAATAATCGAGGATGAGCCTCAAGAAATCCATTTTGCACTTCAAAAGCGATGGAAAACACTGAGACTATGGATGGACAAGTATTCAAGATGATCAACGGGAAGAGGCTATTATTCCCAAAACCATCAGAAAGAGCAGCAATAGTACAAGTGGCTCACAAGGTTGTCAGGCATGGAGGCCTGTGAAAAACTTTGGCCATATTTGCAAGTATTATTACTGGGAATCAATTAACTATGATTTCACGGATTATCTGGCTTGTTGGTGGAATGCCAGCTGCATAAACCACACAAGAACACAACTGGATACCAGCTGGTCTGACCTGGATTCACCTGGAACATGGTATCCATTGACATGAAGGGACTATTGGTGATGAGCACAGGCGGAGTCAAGTACATCATAGTAGCCATCAACCATCTGATGAGATGGGTCAAAATGAAAGCCCTAACCAGAGTTGACGCTACTAGTACTGCGAGATTCATCCTGGATCAAGTAGTATACCAGCATGGATGTCCGCAAGTCCTACTGAGTGACTATGGGACCAGCTTCACATCTAATGTGATCCCAAAACTAAATGAAATAATGGGGATCCGAGGAGTCATGTCAGTACCATACCGGCCAGAGATGAACAGACTGGTAGAACTGGTCAATGGGACGCTGGCCGCGATGCTAAGGAAGCTAGTCGCAGGGAGAACTTCCTCATGGGGAATGTACCTGAGTTTTGTGACATTCGCCTACAACATTAGTCATCACATGGCGATGGGAAAGACACTATTTGAATTACTATATGGGAGGAAGACGCGTTGCACCAATATTATATTCAGTAGTAGAACCTACGTCAGGGATGAGTACTGAGCAATACTTGAACTGACTGACGAGTATCCTGATCAATATGCAATCATAAGCATTTGATACAACCTTGAAGAAAAGGATATGAGCGAAGTTAACGGGTGATAAGAACTGACAGGCATTAGATAAATATCAAATAGTAGAAAGAGTCGCTATTGTGATACGCATAGTTTCAGATAAAGAAACAAATTGGATGCATTGTGGTCAGGTCCATTTGAAGTAATTGCCAAGACAGCAACCAATGCTTACTCCATCAAGAATCTCTTGGATGGAAGTTTTATAAATCGATTCATTGCTAAGTATCTAAAGCATTGGATTGAGGAAAAAATAAAAGATTTCCCAAAGGACTGATGAACCATTAAGTTGATCATGTCCTGATGATTAGGTCAAGTCCAAAAAAAGGACCTCTGAACTAATCTAAGATGGTGTAGTCCGAAAAAAGGACCTCTGAACCATGGAAAACTTAGGTTTAAGTACCCTGGACCCAGTTTGGGGAAAAGATGGACCTCTGAACTGAAACAAGGTCAAGTCCCATAGAAAATAAGAATAAAAATAAAAATCGATAAAAAATATTGGAAAAAAAGATTTTAAAATGCATAGATAAAAAAGCCAATATATCCTTTATAATTTTTATTTTTATTGGTTGTCCTCAGTATAGTAACGATTCTGCCTATGTCGCCTCTTGGGGGAGGGAGGATGGATCGTGGTAGGAAGAAACAGCCCATCAAAATTGATATGCAATCTGACGCTTGCAAGGTCAAGACCTACACGAAACCACACTTGTTGAGCGGATGCTGAGACCTGAGAAAACGTGACTAGAGGAAGGGAAATTGAGATGTTGAAAGATGCCAATCGTGAAACCCTGGAGTGGGGAGGAAAACAGCAATAGAGAAAGAGGCAATGGTGAATAAACCTGAGTAATCCCAATAAGGCACTGGAGCTGGAAGATTTGTTTTGAGAGCCTGCTGACAGGCTTCATTGAGGACACTGGACATGTGAGCTGGCAACGAAGAGGGAATACTTGATGGGGGTTGTCAAATCATGACCCTTATTAATGCCATCAGCGGAAGATAGCAATAAAAAGCTCCAGAGAAGAGGTATTTTTGCAGAGAGTGGATTGCATCCTGCAAATGATGACTATGGGCTTCACGGAAGCTAAAGCTGAATGACTGGTGGAAGCCAGGTGAGGCTGGAAGCTTTGTTGACCAACTTTGAAGAACTTGGCCAGCAAAGCAAAGAGTATAAGAGGCAGTATCCTGATCCAGAAGGTTGTCCAGATCAGAGGGATTCAGCGCTAATGTCAAAGCTTCAGTGAATTGGGCCCAGAGTTCAGCGTAGGGGAGCTCAAATTGTATGCTGTTCCCGATTGAGAGCTCAGAAACCAGTACAGAAGGTTTTTAGAATTGACTGATTCAGAAGAGGAATTCAGGAAGCAAGTCTGACCCAGCCAAGAACAAACTATCCAGAGTGACTGGCATGATCTATGGAGCATCGATGATGATGTTTGGAGCATCAGAAAAAGGAGCTGAATCCAGGAGGGTTTCGAAGTCCAACTCTGGAATTGACTGCAATGGAAGAGTTGGCCGAGAGTTGTTCAAAATGACATAAAGCCTGGTTTTGGAGGGATTGGTTACCATTTCCAGTAATTCAATGGAAGGACTAGCCGCTTGTACCAGGCTAGGTGTATGAGTCCTGGAAAGACCATAGAAGAGGTTTCGTCAAGCATCCTTACTCATCTGCTGGAAGAGGCAGAGGTCTGGATTGGACAGAATGTTGAGGAGCTGCTGGTAGCGAGATTCTGAATTTGACATATGAGCTGGATGAGAGGGGGATGTCAGAATTATATAGAAGTTGACATTATGCACTCTATAATCCATTAGGCTCCAATTTCAGGAAAATTAATCTCAAAATTAATGAGATAAGCTTTCTGAGGGAATAATTAAGAATGACTTACAGCCAACAGTTTATGAGCGAAATAATGAGGGTGAATAGAAATAGATATTCTTAATCAAAAAATGAAATGAACATCAATGGCAAGAGTCTCCTGTATAGGATGAGGAGAGAATCAGGAATTCAAGGACGCTGGACCAAGAATCCTGAATATGACAGAGGGTCATATACCCTGATGGGGGAAAACTGGATCCTGGGACTAATATTGTCACAAGTAAATCGATCATCCTAACATGACAGAAGGTTGTGGGGACTGCACTCTGAGAAGGCGGTAGCAAGGAGGAAGAGGAAAAATGCCGTATGCTGAAGGTCATCCTGAGCAGCATCAAGTATTGATGAGTGTACTCCGCTTAAAGCAATGAAGTATTTGACCAGGTGTCTGAAGCGGTGTTCTCATGCCTGGTCCTTTTCTCACTGGAAATCTAGGCAAGAGGGGGATGTGTTGGGCTTTTTGCCCATATTCCCAGCCTGCTAGATTACCTGGTGTCACTAGGGGAAAATTCACTAAGGCGAAGTTTCTCAGAAATTAGTTGGCCTGAGTTTCAGAGGAGCTACATTTGGGGGATTTTGGGATATTCACCTGGTTGTATCCATCGGTGATCAATCCAGATGAATACCTAAGATCTCATAGGGCGGAGTGGCAGACGAAGTAGGGGCATCTGATAGTGATTAACTATCAGGTGTACCGATTGGGATTTGTCAGGTTTTATCACCAACTTATTGGGAATGAATAGTGAGTTGCAAGGCGAGTGATGCTGCCTGCAAAAAGTGAATTGATTGGTTGGTGAAGTGACCTGCTATAATGGGTAAAAAGTCCCATTACCTAAGCAGGTCACTAGCCAAATTTGGTTGGTTCACTTGGATCAAGAGAAAATGTTAGGGACACATTTTCTGACTCTTTCCATTTGAGGTCTCAAGGATGGGGAAGACCATTGCTGCCAAGATGAGGAAGGGTGATTCAATGGCAATGGCTGCTGTTTCATCGAAGAGGTTTCAACTGACGGTTAGACGACTGAATCCCTTACTATATAATTCCCTAGGATTCACTATAATAAAGAACACATTGTAACCATCATTTAGTAAAACATTATTATTAGTATTATTAGCATTATTAGTTATATTATCGATTTGGTATATAGTTAGACTATCAGCTTCCATTGTGACATTCCATCTCAAGGATATTATTGCAGAAGGCAATAATTGGAAGACTCTCAGAGAGAAGAGTAGAGATCTGAGCAGGGATCTAGAGATGAAGGGAACCACAATCAGGGTCTTCTGCCAACTGTGTGTTGGGCCAAAAGAGACTGTCACCAGGGTATCTGGACAAAAATTGGGTGGACAGGAATATAGGGGTATAAATCCCTATGAGTACGACTTATCAAGTATTTAATTGGAAGTACTGGCCGAAGCGTTGGGCCTAATAATAGTTCAAACTCAACTACGGATAATAGTCTCCATACTATTATTGGATAATACATTCTATACAACGTGAAGTGCACAAGGAAATCAAACCTGTGCAGTAAAAAGGTTACTGAGTTGACAACCAATAATCAACCAAGAGTAAATTAGATATAGGAGGATATGATTTTTTTTCTGGGAATTGGTTTTTCCCTCCATAAAAGTCTCATACACAAAGAGGAATGAGGCAATGCTACCCCCACCTGGGGTAAATTTGTCACTGAAAGGGGGTTTGGTAGTAATTAAAGCCTCATGAGAGGCTTGGCAAATGCGCTGTTCAAGAGATTTAATTCAAGACAATGTGCGGGCTAGCTTCTGTGATAAAGCATCCAGCTGAGGTTCAGAGGCAGCGGGGAGGTTGTGAGGGTTAATTACCCCAATACCTTCATTTTTGATTAAGTGTTTTTGCGGTGAAGTACCCCTGTAGTGAGCACCGATTGTTGGAATCCAGGAGATAGGGACGTTTGCTGGTGCTAATTGCCTAAGATTTCAACAATTATTAGAAGGAGAAGTTACACTATCTACTTCTGATTATTACATTTTGATGGGGGTTATTTGACCACTTTCATTTAAAATATGGGAAAATTTGATAATATTAAAAGTTGGGGTTTTCAGATTTTTATTAAGTGACGCGATAATAAATAAAAATGAACCCTCTCAATAACCAGCTGCTTAGTATTTAAACCATATTGAGGCTCAAAGTGATTCGTACAAGAAATTCATGATAAGCTAAGCACTTCCAAATTAGGTAATATGGGCTGTTGACCTATCAGATCATTTGAGACTCACCTCGCTTCAATGTGAGGGCATATGGTGAGTTGAAAGCTGGGAAGATGAACCCGTGAAGCAGGGATTTTATATATTTAGAACAATAAGAAGGTGGGAAAATATTTTCCCTGATGGGACCCCTCTAGGGCTATAAAAGGGGCTGATCTCCGTGATGGAGTTTGACATAATTTAAATAAAGGCTTTGAAGGGTCCTCATAATGTCTCACCTGATTCTGCTACTGATTTGGCGTAACCCTTCTACTAACCATAGGCCTATTTAGCCGAGGAGTGGGTATAATTGCATTACTCTGGGAGTCCAGATTCCACCAAGAATTGGATAGGCCTTTCATATTAGGAAAATCGGAGCTATTCTCCTCCAAACTATTTTTACTTACTAGTTGAACAGCTGTTTGTCTGACAGGGGCTGCAATGGCTTTTTTCTTTGCCAGGTTGTTTGTTACATTTGCATCCCATCGGCACTTCTTTATCACTTACCTCCCAGCCAATTTAAAAGTTGTTTAAGCGGCAATGCCTCTGGCATTATGGCTTGCCTTTTGGGCGCTTTTGCAACCTGGCTGGAAGTCCAATTTAAACTTTATATCTCGTTTCCATGACACCGACCCCATTCTATGTGCAAACCTAGGAATATTTGCAACTAGAGGATAACTAGAGATTCTAGTTCCAAAAGAACAGGATGGTAACCACCCAAACCCTATTTTCCCTATATGGCCAATGCCTTCACTTTGAACGTACTTACTGTTTTGTTAATCCATTTCTAAATTTCTCTAAATAAAAAAATCTGTCTACTGAATTTTATGTTAAACCATTTTAATAGCATTTTGAGCATCATACAATGCATCATGGCCAACAGCCTCCCATTGAAACAGTTGAGCTTTAGTCAGATAGAGAGCCTTTGGAAATCAGAAAATTGACCAGATGAATTCCTCTCAGTTTCTTAAATTAGGAGGTTTGTTTAGTTGGGCATGTCTGCCAATTAGTTACCTAATTTTGATAATATAATAATATCGATGTTACCAAGATAAGCTTCCTTTATGGTTGAATTGAGCTAAAATAAAGTATTGGGAACAATCCCCAATAGCAATTTTTAATTATCAATTACCCGGAAATTTAGGCGATGTTGATTGAATTATTTTTTAATTTATTCAGGTTTATGATAAATTGCCAAATTGATGCCTGAGTATTTGAGATTACTGGCAACTAATACCAAGGATAATCAGATTGAGGATTCACTGGTGACTTATGTCAAGGTATAATCAAATTATATAATATTTTGGGATTTACGGCAACTTACGTCAAGATAATTGTATTTCCAGCTTTGATGCTGAGGGTTCCAAGAAATGGGCATTTGGTTTCCAATTTTAACGTCCAGGGTTCAGAATTACTGGCGACAAGGTTGAGGATATCTGACTAAAGTTAAATTTTATAATATATTATGATTAAAACATCAACTGATGCCAGGAATGAATAAGATTAATATTTGGCATTTGATTAGAAGAAAAACTTGATAGAATGGTGTTAGTAGAAGTGTTGATGATAAGTTGGTTTGCTGGCACTAAATACAATGATTTTTGATAGGCAGACAGCATATTTCCAGAAAAACACCTAAGTATATAACCTTGATTTCCTCTTAATAAAGATCATTTTCCGTCTACTCTTCATTGTTTCAAGATGACTTAATCCTTTTCAGGGGAGGGTAAGACTGAAGTTCCCCAAAGGTTGGTTTTTGGTGAGTGCTCCTAAGAGTGCTCATCACTACCAACTCCCATACTAGGAGCTAAAAGGAAGCCCTTCGTTGACTTTTCAACCAGATACTAAAATTAGGGGCTGATGGGCTTTAACCATGAGAGGGATAATAAGACAGAGCAGAGAATCACCCCAGATGGATGTAGGGCTAGCTGTGTGCCTCCCAAAGGGTTAATTATGCCACGGTGAAGTTGTTGGTCTGCTGGGCTGGGGAGATGCACTGCAGAATTTTAGTGAAGAGTATGCCAATGAAGACGAAACAACAAGGATAACTGTCCTAATACTGTTAGCCTGGCACACTAATGGCTCCCTTATGTAGCAGATGCAAAATCTGTAATAAGGACCATCTTTCTCCTTGTTGCTTGATGCCTCAGGTAATTCTAAGAACTTTTCTTTACTCAAAAACGTGAACTTGGGATCATCTGGTCCTTACAGCATAAGTTAAAAATTCAGAACAGTATACTAATTTTTCTCTTTTTTGATAAGAGTGATGGATGAATAAAGCGATAACCAAGCGTCATGGAAGCAGCTATTAAAACTATGACTATCCTGCCAGTCTGGAGTATAGAGACCCAAAATACAAACCAGATTACCATGGGTATAGCTGACTATATTACCTTACATTTTATTAGGAATAAAGAGGTCTTGGTGTTAGTGACTGGTGATGAGGATTAGCAATACAACAGTGTTGCAAATGGTTTGAACAGCCATAAGTTTATGCATATATCTAATTTATTTAACTGAGGTAAGCCGACCAAGGGGACAGACATTACTGAATATAAGTGAAACTAAGAGAATAACTAAGAAATATAAAAATTGGGCACCCCAGAGTACTCAAGTTACCCCTGTTGCCAGCGGGACTGCCAGGTATGGGGGGTTGGTGCACTACTCGAGGGTTTCCCCTGCTATGGAGCAGGTGTGAAGGAAAGGGTCTGTGTGGAGGAACCAGAGTGGGAACCATGATTCTATGAGCGTTTTTTGTCTTGGTCTCATATATTCTTAGAGCCAGGCTTGAAAGTGCTCTAGTAAGTGGACATGGAATCTGTTAATAATCCCATGAATGGTTGGGACCATTCCCTTGAACACATCTAATGCAATTGTGTGTATTGTCCACATTGCAATGGGTATTATTAGGGAACGGAGGGTAGATGGGATTGGTGACTCAATCTGGAGCGCGAAGATACTCGTTGATATCGAGAATTCCTGTTCGTTTTGAATCTTGAGCAGGCGTGCAACTTTCTGCCATATAGCTTTGGTTGGGGGGCATGTTTCTAGGCGGTGATGTAGGGATCCCTCCCCTCCACATACTGCACATGTTTTGTGGAGGGAGTTGGAGCGGTCCGCTGTCCTATAGGTCCTTCTCAAACAGCGCCTGGCGTTTGCTCTTATCCTTGGCTGTAGGAGTGGGTGGTGAGTCATTTTCCACATTGCCTTCTGTGTGGTTAAATCATAGGGAATGTCCAGCATATCTAGGTATTCTATCCTAGCTATGCTTGGGTTTGTTGCGAGCATATCCCTCTGGGGGTGGTTTTCTGGGTTTATTAATTTGAATTGGGGGCTGGGTCGTCCCCTTCCCTGCATAGTACCCATGTTCTCTATGGTCCATCCCATATGGCGGATAGTTCGGAGGATATGTCTGAAATGAGGGGAGGTTCCACGCGGACCCGTTGCAGTAGGGTGCTTGGCAAGGTATGAAAGTAGTCTGGGTGAATATGTGGGCTGGTTAATTTGAGCGCCTGTGCAAAGTTAGTCCTTGCTGCTCTGGACCAATGTTGTTGCGGGAGGTCTGGAGCAAGGATTTCTTTTATCCAGGTACCTAGGATGTGATTGGCATGGCTCTCAAAATCTATTAGTCCCATGCCTCCGCTTGAGCGTGGGCCAAATAGTGTTTCCATTCATATAGGAGGGTGAGAGTTGGGCCACAGCCAGCCCTGGATAAGCGCGCGGATTATAGTTATAAAGGTAGGTGAGAAGGCGATCGCGTGGGCTGGGTACCATAGTATTAGGAGGATGAGCGAGTTAGCAACTGGAATTCGTCCGTTAGTCCTGGGGTTCTCCCCTTGAGGGAGGCGACGCGTTTGGATACCCGTTGTAACAGGTTAATTTCCATTGTCTCATTAGCATATCCCCCTGATTCTAGCCAGATTCCAAGGTGTCAGACAGGAGTGGTGGTGGGAGGTGTTGCAAAGGGTAATATAATTAGGTTTTTTCTTCGAGTGTTGGTGTGAGGTTCTGATATTGTGGCCTAATTGTTTGTGTATTTGCCTAAGAGGATGATTTCTGTCTTCCTTTTGTTGAGTGATGCATTGCTCACCTTGGAGTATTCCTCTAGAGTGTGTTCCAGCTGTCGGTCATCTTCATTGTTTGCTATACCTGCTACGCAGTCATCTGCAAAGGCCAGTATCTTGACTGTTGGTTGTCCTTGTGCGGTTATCCCCATGAGACGTGAGTCAGTTACTCGGAGGAGCAGGTCAAAGCTGAAATTGTATAGCAGTGGGCTGAGGGGATCCCCCTTGTTTGAGCCCTCTGTGTGGTTTGATATTGTTTGTTAGGAATCCAGGGCCGCATACAGCCATGGCTGCAGATTCTGTTAGGAGCATCGACAATTTTATGAATCTTGGTGGGAGTTTGAAGGCATGTAGACATTCTTTTAAGTATGGCCAGCTAACACGGTCATACGCCTTTTCCTGGTCCAAGAAGACCAGGGCACCAGTTGCTTTGGATTGGCAGATGTTTGTAACAGGGTGTATGTTGTTCCAGATTGAATGCTCTGGTATAAACCCAAACTGGTTGGGTGATGGGACGTCAGATGCAATTGCGCCTAATCTAGCTGCTAGAATTTTTGTTAGAATTTTTGTGTCAATGTTGGAGAGTGCAATTGGGCGCCAGTTGGCCAGGTCCAACTTGTCACCCTTTTTATACAAGGTTATAATGTAGTATAAATGGCCTCCTGGTAATAGGCGTGTTTCCAAAAAACTCTAGTTCATTGACGCCAATATGAGGGGGCAATTTGCTTGAAATATTTTTTGTAAAATTTGTAAGGTATCACATCAGGCCCTGGGCATTTCCTACGTGGTGCACCGCGGATTGTATCCCAAAGCTCCTCCCATGTTATTAGATTTATTATATTATAGTCTGGTGGTGTGCTTTGTATTCTGGCAGTATTTATAAATTCTGTGATTTTTTGTGGATCTATTGGCATATCGCGATATATTTTGGTGTAATAGCGGTGTACTTCCGCCTTGACCTCCTCAGGGTCAGTTGCCATGGTGCCGTTGGTCTTGCAGACCTGTGTGCATGTGGGCTGGTTTCCGCAGGAGTGGAATTGGTGGAAAAAGTATGTCAAACAGATTTCGCCTTCCTTTATGAACTTACCTTTGTTCAATACTTTGATTCTGTGTTGGTGTTCAAAGATGAGATTGTTAAGTCAGGCTGAAATTTCTGCCCATTTGCATCCCCAATTAGGGCTATAGCCAGATCTCGGAGTATTTATTTCCAGGTGGTCTAGTTCTGCTAAGGTATGCTTGATTGTGGCTGTGTCCGCGGTGTACTTGCGTGATGCAATATGTCAGGTTTTGTTGATTAAATTTTTTTTGAAATTTTTCCATGTTCTGATGGGATCCGAAATGAATGGGGCTGTGAATTATGGGTTTGTAGCCTTGTTTTCAACCCAGTCAGATATCTCGGGCAATTTTATATTTTCTGGGTGAAGCTTTCTCCAAGGCGACACCTGTGTGTGGGATTGGGTTGGTGCTAAATGCACCGTAACTAATCAGTGATCAGAAAAATTGATTTTTTTGTTGTAAATTTGGAGATTCTTGAGTGGTGGGATTGTGGGATGAGGATGTGGTCAATACGACTCATTGATATGAGCAGTCCCTCACGTATGTTGGGTCTTGTCATATGGGGAAGGATTGGTGAATTGGGGGAAAAGCATCCTGTAAGCCATTAGATGCCTTCATTGTGCGATATTCAATGTGTCCAGGTGGGTATCCCCTGGGATTAGGCCATCGATCTGTATTGGGGTTATCCCAGCAGTTGAAATCGCCTAACATGATGATATCTGGTGGGAGGGTGAGAGTAGAAACTTTTCAAAAAAAATTTCTCTCAGTTGCAGTGCACGGTGCGTAGATACATGCTAACAAAATTATTTCATCTTGGCATGTGATTGTTGCTACCAGGACTTGACTGTGCAAGTGTGATGATGAATTTGTAATTTTAAATTTTTTGTTGTTTTGGACTATCACCCCACAGTGAGACGTCCATACTGATTGTGATGGTGCGACCCTGGTTGACCAGGATTCTTCTTCCCCTTGTAGGCAGTGGGTTTCTTGGATGGCCAAGATGTCTACAAGAGGTTTTTGCAGAAAATCCAGCTTTTTGGCTTGGGATGTATGAGCCCTGGCTCCCGCGATGTTTAATGTCCCTATTGACACTAAGGTGCCCGTGGCGCCTCAGGAGCGGTTGGGAGGACCCTCTGGTCCTATCCCACTACGGCTCATTTTGGCCATGCTCCGCGTCTGTACTCCAACTCTTTCACTGCCATTGTTGGTTCCCTTGAGCTGACTCAATGATTCAAGGGAATTGCGGTTTTTTCATTTGCATCAACTTTTCCTGTACAGGTCTCATGTTGATTTAATGTGGGTTTTTGATTAAGTTTTATATTTTTGAGGTTCAACTTTGTTGCATTGTGCACTGCATTTCCACCCAAATTGCGGTTGCATTGTTCCTCAGTATGTGCATGACTGATGACGCTTTGTGGCTCAGTCTGGTTACTGTGAAAATTTTTGACCTGGGCATATTGTTCTGATTGGTTGTTTTGGTGAATATCTGAAATATCCTCCTGAATTTGTCCGTGGTTAATGGCGAATTCCATGTGTGCTGCGCTTCAGCCGCTGCTCTTTTGCAGGCTTTTTGTGCTGCTTTACGCTGTTTACTTGTAACTGGGTCCACAATGGAGTATAGTCCATTTTCACCCCAGCGGAATGGGTGGTGGCCATCAGTCATTTTGGCAAACTTTTCATTATCTTCGTCCATAGCTTCTTCACAAAAATCATTTTCCATTAAGCCCTCTTTTACAGGGCATGCATGTTCCTTGTGGCCCAGTGAGCCACAGTGGTTGCAAATGGGTGGTGCGCGTTCTGGTGTAACTCAGAATGCAGCTGACTGGCCCCCATCTGCAAAGTGAAATTCTTCTGCGTGGATAATTCTGGATAAATCCTCTTCCACTTCTGGGAAGGGGTTGATTACAGAGATAGCTTTGCCTGTGCACAGGTTGGGCATTAAGCGAAATTGCTGTAATTTGAGTTGTTGGATTTCTCCGTAGGCCACAAGACCTTTGTGGAGCTCCTCCTCAATTACCTTATGAGGAAGGTTGGTGGGGAGTGAGTCAAAGGAGATGAACAAAGTTTTCGCTTTGTTCCATCTGGTGCACGCGGTGCGCACAATTTTTTTGCCCTCAGGGAGGGCAATTTCCACGCAGATTTTTGCTGCAGCATCAGCTTCATCGGCTGTTTCAAAACCAAAATTGATCCAGCTGCGTCCCATGTTGTTGGTGGCTATGTACACCGCGTGAGGGAAAAGTGAGGGCTGTGCCTCACATTTTTTCTCCCACAGGGTCAGTGACTCATCCCCAAGGAAGAGTCTGATCCCGTGTTCCACCTTTGAGAAAGGTTGGTTGAATTGAATATACATGTATTGCGCATGCTTTACAGTATATACCATAAACCCAGATGGTGTCTGAGTTTGTGATTTCTTTGCATATTGGGTTCCTGGTCCCCTCCAGGGCGTTTCTTGCCCTTAGTTGCACAATTAAGCGCACCACTTGCCACGACGCTTGCCCATGTTGCATTATTTTTGTTATTAAAGTCGCCCATCTTTCCTGTGTGTGATTCTTCAAATTTGCTGTTTGAACTATATTGTAGTAACTAAAGTGATTGTTATGAGAAAGAAAAGCTCCCCTTTATGCATATATCTAGTTTTTTTAAAAACTCAAAATTAGAAAGAACAGGGGGTGGAAGGCGAGTCAGTAAGGGCGTATGGCTACCAACCTGAAGGTTGCAGGTTCAGTTACCACCCTTCGCACATTGATTGGGGTGCCAGCCAAAGGAAGCTATTGGCGGTTAGTAGGTCTAATAACGAAAACCTTACCCATGATTAACCAGAAAAATTTGAGTCCCGATCTGGAGGTGGAAAAACTTTCTTTGACAGAATTGACCCTGTTCAGGTTTCATTTCATTTATTTCTTTCAGTAATGTCTGTCCCCTGGTTGGCTTGCCTCAGTTAAATAAACAAACGTAGAAAGAATAGTTTTCTGTCTTAATAATTGGTAGGGCACACAGTTCAGATATTATATGGAGATGATACCTTACCATTATTCTACTGATCCTTTGTGGGATCCGCCAATGGATGCCACAAATATTTTGTTTAAAGTCATAAATTTACTTTTTAATAAAAGTATTAGATACCATCTAGTACTAAAAAAAAGTATTAGATAACGCTTTGTAAAAGTTTTTTAAGTTTTTTATTGTTAAAGCAGGGCCAAACCAAGAAAGGCCCTTCTCAATACTAGTTTTTCCTATTTAAACTAGTTTGGATTTCGTGACCATGGGTATTTGAAGCAAAAGATATAGAGCTGAGTCATCTAAATTAGGAAATATAGGCTTTCAGCTATTAGATTGAGGATAAATATTTTAAGGCAAAACTGACCCATGTGGTAACAATTTGATGATTTGTATCCAATCACCAGCGAGTAAAATCTTTTCACCTCGGTGGTGGTCAGACTCATGTGGTAATGATTGGTTAATTTTTACCCTATCATTGTCAAGTAAAATATTTGCACCTCAGCGTTGGTCAGACCCAGGTGGTAATGATTGGTTAAATTGCACCCTATCATCATCAAGCAATATCTTCTCACCTCAGTGGTGGTCAGACTCATGTGGTAATGATTGGTTAATTTGTACCCAATCATCAATGGGTAAAATCTTTGCACCTTGGCGGTGGTCAGACTCAGGTGGTAATGATTGGTTAATTCATACACAATCATTGATGGATAAAATCTTCTCACCTCGGCGGTGGCAGACTCATGTGGTATCAAATACCCCAAATCTGGCTGAGAAGTCAGAGTAAGCCTATTATTAGATTTTACCTTTTTTAAGCCATTTTTTGGTATAAACCATATTTTTCTCGATAGTTAGGATTCCACTGAGAATTCGCCAAGGTCTTTTTACCATTGGTACTCATTTCATTGAAAATCACATTATTATTTGATGATTGGCCAGGAGATGGGCCAATCATGGTGGCATATTCGAGAGCACTAATACCTCCAACATTCTTTTTTAAGTCAATAAGGCGAATGTCTGACATTGCCCCCCTCATGAATGTTGGGAGGGGTGTTGCAGTTATGGTAGTATAACACCTTATCAGCCACTTAAAATGTAGGAAGGGGGTGCGAAGCTCATTGGCAGCCTGCCCTTCTTTAGTCACTGTTTTTGTGAGGTTGGTATACATTCAATAGTATTCCTTCTTTCTGGGTTCTGTATTGGCTAGAACTAAGGGGACTTCATAATTGAGCAATTACAAGAACCCTTGTTTCAACTTGATAATGCCGTCATATTCAATCATAAACTGAGTACTTATAAGCATATCATAAGCGTTATTATCCAAAGCCACTGAGGGGGCTGATAGAATAAGCTTCCCAATATGAATGGGAAGGGATGAGTAAGCACCCAGTGCGCGGGTGTTGTTAGGACCAGCGGTTCCAAAATCTTGGTTGTAATCCAAGTCAGGTGCAAGTTTGATCTTTTTCATCAACTTGGAGGAGATTACGTTCACTGGGGAGCCTGTATCTAAAATGCCATCACCCAAACTTTTTGGATAACTACTTCATCCTTTGTAAGTATCCCTCAAAAGTGGGCGATAGCGCTAAGACCTCCTTGAGATGGAAATTGGAGGTTAATTTTCATGCAGCCTTGGGGTAATTTTCTTGGATGAACTTCATGGTATGGCATGCTGGATAGGGAGAATAAGGTGAGACATCACCTCATCTGCATTGCTGGCAGTATCAATAATGATTGGCTCCCCTAGAACTTGGCTGATATATGTCTCTTCAGGTATAGTGGCTTCATCCACTCCTCCAGCATTCAAGCGATTGGGGACTTCCACTTCAGCAGGTACTCCTACAACGTAATAGCCAACCTCATCCGTACCCCCTCAGAATCATCCCTTGGGTATTAGTAACGCGAGGTAATGGCATGAGTTGTTTAAATGAGTCAGGCACATGAGATTTGTCAACAATAGGTGTGCCTTTCCCTATGCTGACATCTCTTTTCCTTGCTCCTGTTCCTCGGCATCATCTTTCTTTTTCCAGCACACAGTCTCCTTGTGTCCAAACTTGTTGCAGTATTCGCACTGAGGGCGTTCAGGACGTTTTGCTTTGGGGTTTTGTTCTTCAGGGCCCATTATCTGAAGGGGCTCCTTCTTGTCTTCAATAGCTAGGGCCCGAGGCTTAGGCTTTGAATCCTTAATGGTTAAAACGTGAGGACGAGATATTGCTCCACATGGAACTTCAGGCTTATGGAAATCAGCGACATTTATTAACGCTTCCTTGATGTCTTGAACGGTATGGAAATAGCGCTTAACTGAGGTGATGTACATCTCTAGCGATGGATAAGTAGCCACTCCAGCAAAAACGGTGGCTACTGCATCATCCAAAGTCAACATCTTCGAAGTTAATAATGTCTGTGCTTCCATATAAAAATCGTTCCACAAAGGCGACCACTGACTCTCCTTTTCAGATACTCATACGCATAGAAGCTTGCTTACTCATACTTAAAGCCTGTTTTGAACCAAACGTGTTTATGAGAGCCTCTTTAACTTTGGGCCAGGTGCTAAGAGCATCCATATGTGGGACCATCACCTCCTGTGCCATGCAGCCCTAACAGGAAATGATATGTTTTGCCTTCTGACGATCAATTGCCCCTTCCATAGCTGCTTCATAAATGTATAAAAACGAAGCAATGCTACCCTCGCCAGGGATAAACTTGTCTTTAAACGTTGGTTTGAATGAATTATAATCATTCCCGGTAAGGTTATGAATAGCTGGAGCTTCTGCTTCCAATGTTTCAGAGCGGTAGCTTAACTGATCAAAGGTCCACAAAAGGTGATCAAACTGGTCATGCATGGCTTCAAGCCGAGTTTCCATTTTAGAGAGGGCTTCTAGGGGCCCAGATTCACATAGTCTCAGTCGAGCTTCAATCCCTGATTTATGAGTTTTAAGATCCTCCACTTGGCTCTCCATTGCATTGACTTGAAAACGGAGTTGTGACACCATTGAGTTTAGGTTTAATTGAGCAGTTTCCACGGATTTCACGCGGTTCTTCAGCTCTTCTTTCATTTGTTTACACCCTTCATCGTCACGAGAGTGGGAGCTGGGGCCTTGTACCCCTTCCTTAATCTGTTCATACTTCTTCTTGACCTGCATTAGTCGACTATATACTTCCTTCAACAGCACAGGGCTTTCCAGCGAAGCTTTTATTCCTTTTGCTTCGATTTTGCATTCAGTCAGGCGACATGCCAAATATTTGATATTTCAAACGAAGCTTTGAGAGCTAGCTCCTTTTCTAGCTGAACAACCTTGGCCGCGAGGGTGGTGGTGGCGCTAGATGGTTCAAGCAACAGATGACATTCAAGCTCATCAACACGCGAAAAGGCCTGAATTAACTGTCACTCCATTACAGCCACACGCTGTTCATATTTCTCTTGAAGGACGGAGTTGGGGGCTGAAAGGTCACAATGCGTTTGCTCATTTTGCTTTTCAAGTTCTTTAGCAAACTCCTCCAATAACGAGCGGGTGCTAGCAGAGGAAACGTTCAGTTCATCCTAGAATAACTTCATGGCCTCCTCGACATACTTTGCAATCCCAGTGTCCATAGTCATAAGTCGATCATGAAGCTGTATGATGAAGTTGCAATTAGCTTCCACACCAGATCTAACTGCTCCAAGATGTTTGGAGGTCAGTTGATACAACTTATCATAGGCTAAATTCAGAGCTGCATGGGTATCTAGGTGTTGATGAAGCTCTTCATGATGGCCGGCTAAGAGATGCATCATATGGACCAAGGCAGGGTGAGTAAACTTACATACGTAGGTGGTCAAATTTGTAAGCTGGCCATAGGTCTCTGGGAGGACACTAGTCTCATAGAGAAACAAGTGGTATTCCTCTACCAACGATGCTCATTCGCGAGATGCAATGTTACCAGGGTTAAGAATACCATGAGTAAGGTCTCTCATGGCTTCAGTAGCTGGCCAGGTGATGCGATGAGACTCAGGTATTAATATGCGTTCAAATTGTTCTTCTTCTTCAAATATCAGAGCAGTAGGGCTGTCCATTTGATCATCGTCTTCAGTCCCTTCCCCATTTCGCACCCAACGGGTGACACTCTCCAATTCTTTAATACTTATTGAAGTATTCAGGGGGTTCAACCCCTGTAGTGAGCACCAGTTTGTGGAACCGCCAATGGATGCCACAAATATTTTGTTTAAAGTCAGAAATTTACTTTTTAATAAAAGTATTATATAGCGCTTTGTAAAAGTTTTTTAAGGTTTTTATTGTTATATTTATATTTATTGCGGGAAAGGCCGGCCATGGGATGGACACTTCCGAATATGACTCAGACGAGACAAAACTTAGTACCAGGGGAGGCACCCCAGAGAAGCGATGCTATCTCTTGTTGCCAGCGGGAACGCCACTTATGGGAAGGGGGAGGGAACGTGTGTAGGGGACGTAGCCGCTATTGAGCACGTGTGGAGGAAGGGGTCTGATTTGATGAACCAGACTGGGAACCAGGAGGAGACCAGCTGTCAGCGACGCGGTGGGAGATATCCAAACATCCACGCTTGAAAGTGATCCACCAAATGAGACCGGAATCTGTGGACAGCTTCAGGGAGGGTGGGGATGGATCCAGCGATGGCATCCAAGACAATCGTGTGGATAGTCCACATGGCGATTGCAACCACCAGAGCATGGAGGGAGGGTGGGAGGGGGAGGCCATTGATGAAGCAAACATATCTCTTGACAGACTGAAGGGATGTGTTTGATCCTGGCCTAGCAGACGTTGGACTTCGCGCCATATTACTTTAGAGGTGGGGCACTTCTCCAGGCGGTGAAACAGCGTTCCATACTGGCCACACACGACACAGGATGAGTGTAAAGCATTAGAGCGCTCAGCTGTACGATACACCCGCCTCAGGCAGCGCCACACATGGGAGCGGACTTGAGGCTGCAACAGAGGATGGTGTGCGTATTTCCAGATAGTCTTTTGGGTCTCAGTGAATGAGGGATGTCCATCATGTCCAGGTAGTCCACCCTGGATAGGACTTGGGGTCGAATGGGGATCACGCCATCATGGATGGGTAGCCCCTGTACCTCTTGTGTGAACTGAGGAGAGGGGCGGCCTCTTCGGGTTGTATGTCCACTAATACAAATTCTCCACTCTGCGCTTCGCATGGAGAGTAGGATTCGTTTGTAGTGGGTTTTGGTCCCGTGAGGACCTGTGGCCAATGTGTGTGATGCGAGGTATTTCATCAGGGAGTGGGGGTTTGATGGATTGTTGAGGCCCAAGGCTTGGGAGAAGTTGGAGTGGGCTGCGCGGGACCAGTGTTGGGATGGGAGTGTAGGAGCAGTGACGGCCGCAATCCAGGTGCCCAGAATCTTGGCGGCATGGGCTTTGAAGTCAAGTAGGCCCATGCCACCATGATGATGAGGGCCAAAAATGACCTCTAGCCGTACTGGTGGAGGGCGGCCTGACCAAAGCCAACCTTGTAGCAAAGCATACAGGGATTTGAAGAAGCTTGGGGAGAAGGGGATGGCATGGGCTCCGAACCAGACTTTGGATAGGAGCATAGAGTTGGCAAGAACAACCCTGCCAGTGAGGGTAGTAGGGTGGGCTCTGAGAGAGGCGATTCGCTTCGTCACGTTGTCCAGTATATGGCCCTCCATTACTGCTGACGCGTATCCACCTGCCTCCATCCACACGCCCAGATGGCGTACCGGTCCTATGGTAGGTCGTGGCACAAAGGGGAGCACCAGTGGAGCGGTGTGTTTTGAGGTAGTAAGGCGTGGACGTGGGCGAGCAGATGGGCCGGGTTGGGAACTACTTGCTGGGGCCCAGCAGTTCTGAAACCGACCAAGGAGGATGATTTCGGTTTTGGAGGCGTTCAGTGCTGCGTTGCTTACCCGGGAATATTCCTGGATGAGGGCTTCAAGCGCGCGTGCAACTTTGTTATTAGACACCCCCACCACGCAATCATCTGCAAATGCCATCATCTTGACTGGGGTTTGGCCTGGCACATGGACCCCAATGAGTTGGGCATTCACATTTTGCAGTAGTGGGTCAAGGCTGAAGTTGTATAAGAGTGGGCTGAGGGGGTCCCCTTGTTGCAGGCCTCTTTGAGGACGGACTACTTCCGTTAGGAAGCCAGGGCCACGCACTGCCATTGTTGCAGATTCTGTGAACAGCATCACCCAGTTAATGAAGCGGGGAGGTAGGCGGAATTGTTGGAGGCAGGCCCTAAGGTATTCCCAGTTTACTCTATCATAGGCCTTTTGTTGGTCCAAGAATACAAGTGCCCCAGAGGCTGTGGACTGACACACATTAGCCACAGAGTGCACGTTATCCCAAATCGACCTTCTGGGGATGAAACCAAATTGTTCTGGGGAGATGGTGGCAGATGCTACAGTCCCTAAATGGTTAGCCATGATTTTGGTTAAATTTTGGTGTCTGTGTTTGTTAGAGAAATGTGGCGCCAGTTGGCTAAGTCTAGACTATCCCCTTTCTTGAAGAGTGTGACCATAAAGGCCTCATGTCCTCCTGGTAGGAGGCGCATTTCCAACAGGCTTTGGTTGAGTGAGGCTAGCAGCAATGGGGATATATAAATAAAATATTTTTTGTAGAACTCATATGGAATGCCATATGGGCCTGGGCATTTTCGGTTTGGCGCACCGCGAATGGTAGTCCATAATTCGTTCAGAGTAATTAAATTCATTATTTCTGGGTATCGGAAAATGGTGCGGATATGAGCTCAGTTAAGAAATTCTGCCATTTCAGCTGGCTGAATTGGTTCAGCTCAGTATAACTTGGAGTAATATCTTTGCGTTTCAATTGCCACTTCAGCCGGTGTATCCACAATAGAATTATCTGATCTTTGCACCTGTGTGCAGGCCACGCTCTGGCATGGTGCAAAATTTTTTTGAAGAAGTATGCGGTGCACTTGTCACCTTTAGTGATGCGTGTGGCCCTGTATTGGATACAAACCCGATGTTTGTGTTGCCTTTCAAGTGCGTTGAGGTGGTTGGCTGCCTCCGCCCACTTCTGGCCCCATGCAGGGCTATATCCTGAGGCTGGAATGTTGGACTCCAAGTGGGCCAATTCCGCCAGTGCGCGCGATATAACCGCTGATGTGGCTCGTGAGCGTCTGGATGAGAGATGGCGATAGTGGCGGATGGTGTCTTCTTTGAAAGTTGCCCATGTGGAAATGGGGTCCACACAAAACGGTGCAACAAACGATTTTGCCAAAGTTGCCTCTTCCACCCATGTGGAAAATTCTGGTGATGCGAGCTCTGGGGGGTGGATTTTGCACCAATGTGGGGCCTTTGCAACTGTGATGGGTAAGTGGTATGTTATCAGGACCAGTTGGTGGTCGGAGAATTCCATTTTTGTTGTTTTGATTTGGGAGATGTGGGGTTGGAATTTCGCCGGCGCTAGAATAAGGTCAATGCGGGTCATGGACCTTAATTGGCCATTGTGGATGTGGGGACGCATCATGTTTTCAAGCAGTGGGGCATGTTGCAGCAGCACATCCATTAACCCAAGGGTGGCTTTTAGAATGTGTAGTTCTATGTGACCCTGTGTGGCGTGGGGTGAGGGCAGCCACCAGTCCGTTGGTGAGGTTAGTCAACAGTTCATGTCACCAATTAGGAAAGAATTGGGGGGTAGCGGGAGGGATTTGACCAATGAGAAAAATTCCTGACGCTCATGTGCACCGTTTGGGGCGTAAATGTTGACAATTGTGTGTGCAACATTGGCCCATGAGAAGGTGACAGTGAGCACTTGGCCATTTAGGAATGTTATTCAAGATATAAATTTGAAAAAATTGTTTTTCTGAATTAGCACCCCACAATGCTTTGACCAAAAGGATAGGGATGGTAGGAGCATTGTTTTCCAAACTTCCTCGGAACCTCATGGACAGTGGGACTCCTGGATAGCCAGGATATCCACAGGTAAATTGTTTTGTAAAAAACTCAGTTTCCTAGCCCGGGATGGGGAGGCCTTGAGTCCAGCAATATTCAGCATCCCTAGAGTGAAGGTTTCCCCCATCGCACCTTAAGTGTGAGGGGTGGGCCCCCGGGCCCACCAGCCTCTTCCAGGTTCCCACGGGCTTTCACAGCAGCGCGGGTATTAGCAGCAACGCTATCAGGGTTTTTGTTAATTTTTGTGGAAAGAGTCACATTGGCTTTGGCCTTCGCTTTTTGTTTTCCCAACGTCAGACGAATTTTTTGCGGTGCGGATAAGTTTGGTGCACCATCGAGTGGGGCAAAAAAAATTTTTTGGTTGGGATAGGTCCCAAGTCAGTTTTGACTGGGGCTTGGGTGCAGCGATTGGGTGAGATCAAATCTCCCATCAGATCCTCAGATTGAGTGGCCCATTCAGCATGGGACTCCCAATCTGATTGGGTGATGGATTCCTGAGTTGCTTCCGCTGCAAAGGTCTCCACGTCCTCCTGGCGTTGTGAGTGTGGGATGGTGGTGGTGGCCTTGGCCACTTCCTTGGCCACGGTCCTATGGGCCTGCTTGGCCTTCTTCTGCTCCTGTGGGGAGATGGGCTTTACCAATAGGTAGCAGCCTTGTGCTCCCCACAGGAAAGCCTCCTTGGTGCTTGCGGTTGGTTCGTAGTGCACCTCTCCGCTGGCCATAGCTGCCGAGGGGTGCTCTTGGAATATGACGCCCTCTTTGATGGGGCATGCATGCGCCTTATAGCCGAACGCATCACAGTGGGTGCAAATGGGGGCGCGCTGTCCACAGTTACCCAGAATGGGTGGGTGGTGTGCCCTGTGATATCAATAAAGGTGGAGTGCAGGATCTGGGTTAGGTCCTTTGCAATCTCCTCAGTTGGGGTCAGAACTGTGATGGCTTTGCCGGTGCACAGGTGTGGCATCAGCGTGAAACGTTGCATTTTGAAAGATTGTATTTCGCCGTATATGGCGAGACCATCTTTCAGGTATTGCTCCAAAATGTCACGTTTTACCATAGTAGGCAAAAAGTCAAACGTGAGGAATATTTGGTTTGATTTTGTCCATCTGGTGCATTTAGTTTTGATGACCCATTGCCCTTCAGGGAGGTCGACCACTATGTGCACCGCTGCAGCCTCGTCTGCTGCTATTTTGCTTTTAAAACCTAGGTCCAGCCAACTGCGTGACATGGAGTGAGGTGCAATGTACACCGCGGTCGGGAAAATTTTGTGTACATCTTCACAAAATTTTCCCCATAGGGCCATTTTTTGGATGTCCAGATACACACGGACTCTGAATTCCACCGACAAAAGTGGCTGGGAATGTGGCGTGTTGATGTACTGGTTGCATCGTGCTTGCCACGTGAGTATCTCCGGGGAAATTGTGACCGCCAGTTTTTTTAGATTTTTTTTCTATTCCACCAGATTCTCTAAGGCATTTTCGAATGTTAGAGGCCGCGGGCCTTCAGCCTGCTCCTCTTGCCTTGCTTGCCCAACTGCTCCCAGACATGGGCGCAGACTAATCCCCTCTATGAGATTATCAAACTAGATTTAGTCTTGAATTGAATGGGTTGCAAAAGTGTTTGCAATGAGAAAGAAAAGTTTGGTAAGTTTTTATTGTTAAAGCAGGGCCAAACCAAGAAAGGTCCTTTTCTCAATACTAGTTTTTCTTATTTAAACTAGTTTGGATTTTGAGACCATGGGTATTTGAGGCAAAAGTATATAAATCTGAGTCATCTAAATTAGGAAATATAGGCTTTCAGCCTATCAGATTGAGGATAAATATTTTGAGGCAAAACTGACTATGTAGTAATGATTTGATGAATTGTATCCAATCACCAGCAAGTAAAATCTTTTCACCTTGGCGGTGGTCAGACTTATGTGGTAATGATTGGTTAATTTTTACCCTATCATTGTTGAGTAAAATATTCTCACCTCGGTGGTGGTCAGACTCAGGTGGTAATGATTAATTAATTTGTACCCAATCATTGATGGGTAAAATCTTTGCACCTCACTGGTGGTCAGACTCATGTGGTATTGAACACCCTGAATTTGGCCGAGCAGTCAGAGTAATCCTATTATTAGTATTTACCTTTTTAAGCCATTTTTTGTTTTTTTTTCTGAGGCAAGCTGACCAGGGGACAGGTATTACCAAAAGAAAGAAAGAAATGACATGAAACCTGAACAGGGTCAACTCTGTCAAAGAAAGTTTTTCCACCTCCAGATTGGGACTCAAATTTTTCTGGTTATGTCATGGGTAAGGTTTTCATGTTATTAGTTCTACTAACCGCCAATAGCTTCCTTTGGCTGGCACCCCAATTGATGTGCGAAGGGTGGGAATCGAACCTGCAACCTTCAGGTTGGTAGCGGTACACCCTTACTGACTCACCTTCCACCCCCTTTAAGCCATATTTTTGTTATAAGCCATATTTTTCCAATAGTTAGGATTCTACCAAGAATCCACCAAGGTCTTTTTGTCATTGGTACTCATATCATTATTAACCACAATATTATTTGATGATTGGGCAGGGGATGGGCCAAATCATAATAGCAGATTCAGGAGCACCAATACTTCCAACATTCTTTTCCTTAATTCAAAAAGGAGAATTTCTGACATTGCCCCCTTCAAGAATGTTGGAAGGGGTGTAGGGTCAAAGGAAGTGGCCATGTACCTGGATTATGATAATTCTTGTAGCCAAATACTTTATAGAATACTAATATCCTCTCTTATGTATGATGGTATATGGCTTCTCCCAATTTGATCTAAGTTTGCCACTTTGGGGAGTTGTGTGATTGCAGTAATATAAAACCCTATCCAACACTTGGTAAGAGGGCAGAGGAGCTCAGAGCTCGTTGGCAGTTTGACCTTTTTTAGTCACTGTTTTTGCTTGGCTAGACTTTCCAGCATATAATTCTTCATTCTTAGTGCGTGAAGGTTTAGACTAAGATCCGCGAGGGGTAGCATTCTTGGAAGAATGATTCTCTTGAATCTTGGAATGAGAAATGGCTGCCTCCGTAGGCTTAGAGTTAGACTTCCCTTTTTTGGCTGTACTTTGAGAGTCTGAACTTTTCCTTTAAAGTCGCCCTCACTTAAGAGATTGAGGGGGTTTTGGGATGTGACTTTCATGTCAACCACTCGTTGTTCACCATTGCTAGCCTCCACTGAATCGTGTGATTTTTTAGCGTTGCACCCAGAGGTGACTTAAGGCAAAGCGGAAGAGGGGTATTCCTGAATGGACTGCATGGTATGGCCATGTGGGATAGGGTGAATAAGGCGAGACAACACCTCATCTGCGTTGCTGGCAGTATTGATAATGATTGGCTCCCCTTGAACTTGGCGGAGGTAAGTATCCTCAGGTATGGTGGCTTCATCTACTTCCCCAGCGTTTAGGTGATCAGGGACCTCCACTTTCGTGGGAGCTCCCAGCAAGTAGTACCCAACATTATTGTAACCCCCTCAGAGTCGGCCTCAGGGGTATTTTTAACCATGGGCAAGGTTGTAATTGAAGTGGGGGAGACAGCCACAAGAGGCGGGGTGATCAACTTTGCATTAACCAGCATTTTTACAACCCCAGTAGTTCTGGAGGATATAACCTTAAGGTGCGCACCTATTGACTGAGCTGAAAGAGAAACCATAGTAGGGACCTCCGCTTTGTGTGAATGAGGGAGGTCCGTTTTAAGTTGCACTGAAGAAGCAGGTATGGTGGGGAGGATAGGCACAGGTGGCCTCACCTCCAACGGTTCAGCAGGCTCCAGCTCATCTAAAGGAATATGGGCGACGTCTAACAAGGCCTCTTTTATATCACGGAAAGTTGTAAAGTGGCGCTTCACTGATATGATATGCCTGGCGAAAGAGGGTTGTGAAGCTAACCCTGTTATATGGCGGCGATGGTGTCATCCAGGGTAAGCAGGTTAGACGTGGCCAACCTTTGAGCAGTGAGATAGAACCGCTCATCAAAATTAGAGAGGTTTCACCCTCGTACATGGTAAGGTGCATGAAAGCCTATTTTCCCTGTATAAGCTTTGCTCGGATCCAAATTCAGCCAAGAGGGCCTTCTTGACATCTGGCCAAGTGTGCTGAGGATCCAGGTGAGGGACGATCAACTCTTGAGCTTGGCGGCATAAACAGGGAAAAATGTACTGAACTTTTTGTTTGTCAGTGGCGCCATCCATCGCAGCTTCATAAATTCACAAGAAGGAGGCAACACTCCCTTCACCAGGGGTGTATCTGTCCTTCATGGGTAATTTGAATGGCCATTGCTCTAACTCTTTGAGATGGGAGAAAGAGCTGGCTAGTTGCTTCTCGAGAGCAACTAATCATAATTTAGGAAAGCTGCTCACGTTGACAGCCTCCATTGCCTTGATAATTTATCAAAGTATTCAGGGGATTTGACCCCTGTAGTGAGCACCAGTTTGTGGGATCCTCCAATGGATGCCACAAATAATTTCTTAGAGTGAAAATCTTAGTTTTTAATATAAGTATAAAATAATGTTTTATTATAGTTTTAATTTTTATTATTATTATAAGCGGGGCAAAACCAGAAAAGGTCCTTTTCTTGATACTAGTTTTTCCTATTTAAACTAGTTCAGATTTTGAGACCATAAATATTTGAGGCAAAAGAATGTAAAGCTCAGTTATCTTGATTAGGTAATATAGGCTTTCAGCCTATCAGATTGAAGATAAAATTTTTGAGGCAAAGCTGACCTGTGCGGTAATGATTTGATGAATTGTATCCAATCATCAGCGAGTAAAATCTTTTCACCTCGGTGGTGGTTAAACTCATGTGGTAATGATTGGTTAATTTTTACCCTATCATCGTTGAGTAAAATCTTTGCACCTTGGCAGTGATCAGACTCAGGTAGTAATGATTGGGTAATTTTGCAGTGGTTGGACTCAGATGGTAATGATAGGCTAATTTTTACCCTATCAATATTGAGTAAAATCTTTGCACCTCAGCGGTGGTTAGACTCATATGGTAATGATTGGTTAACTCACACCCAATCATCAACGGTTAAAATCTTCTCACCTTGCGGAAGTTCAGTTCCATGCAATATTGAACTCCTCAAATTTGGCTGAGAAGTCAGAGTGTTCCTATTGTTAGTATTTACTCTTTTAAGCCAATTTTTGTGATAAATCATATTTTTCCGTTGGTTAGGATTCCACCAAGAATCCGCCAAGGTCTTTTCGCCATGGATACTCATATCATTGATATCCACAATATTATTTGTTGATTGGGCAGGAGATGGGCAAATATAATAGCAGATTCAGGAGCACCAATACTTACAACATTCTTTTCCTTAAGTCAAAAAGGAGAATGTCTGACACTCTGCACCCCCTTCCTACATTTCAAGTGGCTGATAAGGTGTTATACTACCATAACTTTATCACCTCAAGAAGCGATAAGCTTGGTTCAATTTGGCAAGGACCTTTCTCCACCAGCTACAAAAGAGGCAATGAATACTCTATCAAATCATTAGCCACAGGAGTTATTATAAACCAGGTACATAGCTGATTCCTACGATCCTACACCCCTCCCAACATTCTTGAGGGGGCAATGTCAGACATTCTCTTTCTCAACTTAAGAAAAAGAATGTTGGAGGTATTAGTACTCCCAAATCTGCTACCATGATTGGCCCATTTCCTGCCCAATCTTCAAATAATATTTTGGATATCAATGATATGAGTATCCATGGCGAAAAGACCTTGGCGGATTCTTGGTGGAATCCTAACCAACGGAAAAATATGATTTATCACAAAAATTGGCTTAAAAGAGTAAATACTAACAATAGGAACACTCTGACTTCTTGGCCAAATTTGGGGTGTTTGTTACCACATGGGTTTGATCACCTCTGAGGTGAGAAGATATTACTTGACAATTTTAGTGTACAATTAACCAATCATTACCACACAAGTCTGACCACTGCTAAGGTGAGAAGATTTTACTCAATGATGATAGGATGCAAATTAACCAATCATTACCACACGAGTCTAACCACTGCTGAAGTGAGAAGATTTTACTCAACAATGATAAGATGAAAATTAACCAATCATTACCACATGAGTCTAACCACCGCTGAGGTGAGAAGATTCTACTTGATGATGATAGGATGCAAATTAGCCAATTATTACCACATGAGTCTGACCACCACCAAGGTGAGAAGATTTTACTCGCTGGTGATTGGATACAATACATCAAATCATTACCACATGGGTCAGTTTTGCCTCAAAAATTTATCTTCAATCTGATAGGCTGAAAGCCTATATTTCCTAATTTAGATATCTCAGCTTTATATACTTTTGCCTCAAATACCTATGGTCTCAAAATCTGAACTAGCTTAAATAGGAAAAACTAGTATTGAGAAAAGGACCTTCTTTTGGTTTGCCCTGCCTAAATAATAAAAAACATACAAAACTTCAACAAAGCATTATTTATTACTTTTATTAAAAAAGTAAAATTCTCACTTTAAACAAAATATTTGTTGCATCTGTCAGCGGATTCCACAGCACCCACTGCTTTATGTGAGCCCACCACCCACTCTGCCACCTATTCCTCTGGCTCCGCCTCCTCCTATTTTTTGGCCTTTGCCTTAGATTTTACGCCTCCCTTTCTCAGCTCCATGGGCCTCTTGTCCCTGATGGTTAAGGCCACTTTGGTGTGCGGTTTGCTCCAAAGTTTTATATGGAAACCTAATACTGACCTTTTAGGACGTCTCTTCATCTTGTTGGGTCACTTGGCCTTGTTTATCATCTTTGGCATGTGTCTTTCCCTTCAGCAACCTCCTGCGCTCCAGTTTCCCTGACAGCCTCTAACTCTCCAAGGATAAACTACTGATAAAAACAACTAAAAAAGACCTTGTAAAGTGGCAACACTTTCATAGCTTGACAACAAAAGCCAGAAAACCCCATGAGGAGATAGCCTTCTGGTCAGCAAAAGGTATCATATGATAATTAAATAGATAAAAATAGGCTTTATTCCAAGGTAGAGGTGATGACCAAAAAAGACTAGTTGGAAAACACATTTTTTAAAAGAAAATTGGCAAAGAGCCTGATTTTATTTGGTGGGGCTTGAAACAATTCAAGTCAATAATATGATACTACCTTTTATGGTAGCTCCAAACCTCATGCAGGTGTGGTTTGAGTTTTTGACACCAGCTGCATTTTACTAATTTTTGGTAATATTAAATTTTAAAATGAGTTTAGACCCCATTTGCAACGCAAACATAGTTACTCATCCTAAAGAAATTGCTAGATATGATCTTTGGTACTGTCAATATATCATCTCAGACCCCATCATGCAATTTTTTAGGATTTACCTGGGGTTTATTGGCCTTGACCCAGCGTTTATCCACGTTGTGCCTGAGGTCAAGGAGGGTGGACAACTTGACCCCTTTGTTCTTTCTACCTCCTCCTTGTACTTTTGGTTCACTCCAAGAATCATGTCATGGGAAATGAAAGCCAAGTGGTCAATGTCCACAACAATCTACTGGTGATTAAAGTTGCTAATAGGCAAAGGTCCATAAACATTAAATTAGATAGTATGCCAAGCCAGGCTGCCTTGATTTCTAATAAGTATTGGAGGCCTTAAAGGCTGTTGTGACTGACTTTTTGACACTTCCTTAAAAATGTCTAGGATATCAAATCTTATGGAAAATATTGGTAGCTTTGTTAGACTTGCTTCAGAGTGTTGAACAGTCCTCCATGCTTAACGTTCCAGTAAGTTTGCATAATGATTGATGTCCTTTTTTGGGTGGGTACACCAATCACTCCATCACTTCCAATTTTCAAAGTGTAGCACCTCAAATTTATTTAACCAAGGCATGCCAACCAGGGGACAGACATTACTGAAAGAAAGAAATGACATGAAACCTGAACAGGTTCAACTCTGTCAAAGAAAGTTTTTCCACCTCCAGATCGGGACTCAAATTTTTCTGGTTACATCATGGGTAAGGTTTTCGTGTTATTAGACCTACTAACCGCCAATAGCTTCCTTTGGCTGGCACCCCAATTGATGTGTGAAGGGCGGGAATTGAACCCGCAACCTTCAGGTTGGTAGCTGTATGCCCTTACCAACTCGCCTTCCACCCCCAGCACCTCAAATTTATGTTTTCTTTAATATCTAATACTAGATCACCTAATGATAGGCTGTTTATCATTGTAATTGCGGGTCTATGTTTTCTTAGACAGTTGGTCCTATAAGGAGACAACGTGAAAACAATAAGAAACTGAAACTCTATCAGCTTTTTTATAGGAAGATCTTATTTTGGTGTACTACTCCATAATTATAAACCTGAAGCCCAATGTCCATCTATCTAACCTTATTTTGGGCCCTTTAGGTTGTATAGCCGCCACAAAGAAGAGTAGTTGGGATGGCCTGGAACTTAGTTCCATTTAGATAGATGCAAAATTGTTTAAAAGTAAAATTTGACAGCTAACATTCAAATTCCATCACCAAATAATTTTTCTCCTGCTTGCGAGTGTAGGGCTTCTGTTTTTAAGATTGATGGTGCTATGTTCAAAAAGATAAAAAGCAATACTTGAGACTGACCAAGTCGCACAACAAGTATAGCTTTTATTTAAAAGGGTGCCAAGTCACCGCTTATGCCCTGTCAGCTAGAGTATCCATCCTATGGTAAGTAAGGCGAAATGGACTTGTTTAAGTAAATTACCAAAAAGAGATATAAATTAAGTGCCATAACTTTATTATAATATAAAAAAGGGGCTTTTATATGGCGCATCAATAATGTAAACCTCAACAGAAAAAATTAACAATAAGATTATAAAGGGTGACATCTAGAAAGGAGGCTCTTGGTCAGGTGATGCATTCTTGATGGTATAACGCCTTTGTATCACAATTTTGATAGAAAAAAATAGTGAGATGAATAACCAAGTCAGATGAGACTGGGGGTCACTTAGGTTGATCATTTGAAAGATTTTTTGATTCATACCTTTTTTAGGAAATTTCTTATTTTTCTGCCTTGAGTGCCACTTATAGCAGTGGTCGCCTGACTACTGATAATCCGTCATCTCAATAAGGTAGGAATTCATCTTGGGATATCTTATCCCTCAGTTTGATCCTTCAGAAATATCCTAGATCGATTTGGGATATGCTTCCTGGTGATTTCTTTAGGCAACTTATTGAGGTAATCCCTTTAAACCCTTCTTGGGTCTAGGCATCAACTTGGCTGAGGGAGTCAAATAGGTGATATTCTTCCCATCATGTTCAATTCAGTATATGACATCACATCCTCTAAATATATTGGTGGGCGAGTACTAATGCAAGAATTGGCTATCAACGCAGCTGATTGTTACTACAGTTTCCAAAGACTTTATTGATATTGGTTTTGCGTTTGTAAATGATTACATAAGGCCCATCCCAGATAGAATCTAATTTTTCTCCTTGGGGTGCTATTCAGTTGTGATAATATAGAACTAAGTCTAAAATCTCAAAGGCAGATAAAGGTTGTTGAGTAGCATTTGCTGCTTGATCTTCTCTTGTAGCCATCTTGGCTAACTTTGCCATTGCCTCCAACTGAAGTTCTATAATCTTCAGGGATAATCTTCTTAGCGATTTCTCAGGTTCTTCAGTATTATCACTGGTAACTCCACGAGCTAATAAGGGTGGGAACAAGGTTCTCTTCCATATAAGGCCTTGAAGGTAGACATTTTTGATAATTCGATGGAAACTTATCCAGTAATCCATCAATGCATTTGGTAGATATAATTCTCATTGTAATGGATAGGTAGTGGCCTTTTTGCATAGTATTGAGACCAATGGCCCGTTTACTCTTTCTAATTTCCCAGTAATTGATGGGTTGTAAGGCGCTGAAAATAATTGTTAGTTCCCATGATAATAGCTAGGATCCTCACAACTCTTGACATAAAGTTCTTCCCATTATCACATAGTAGAACCTGCAGGCAGTCATGCCTAGTAAATATGTTTTGATACAAAAAGTCAGTAGTTGCTTTAGAAGTCTGTGTGGGAGTGGCTATTGCTTCAATGCACTTTATGGAATTATCAATCATTACTAGGATGTGATGATTCCCTCCTTTGAATTCAGGTAGTGGACTACGATGTCTAAACTGATGGTTTGAAATGGCTGCTGAGTGTTATAGACTTATACTTGTATTTGCCTTATGCGGCTTCTGCTTTTTACAAGTAATACAAGCATCTAAGACTTCCACTACTGAGTCCAGTATTCCTTCCCAATAATAGTGATCCTTGATCCATTTGTAGAATTCCTGGCTCCTACATGGTCCAAGATATTGTGGGATTCTATTATAACTGGTACTCGTTAAGAAGGTCGCAAGTAGGGTAGCCAGTCAATTCTGGATTTCTTGTAAAGTAAACCATAAAGAGCCTTTATATTTTAAGCATGAAGTTTTATTTTTTTATTCTGGTTCATCTTCATCCTTCTAAGAGTCTGGCTTCATGAGTAGGTTTTATGATCGTTCATCTTTGCTATTTCCAAGATATAGTAGCATTTGAGTCAGTCCATCAATATTCATGTGTTTCATTCCAGCTTGGTAATGATATTCATGTCATAGTGCTGAAGTTTGAGAACCCATCTGGCTAGTCTTCCTGTCAGATCTCTCATGTTTTGCATCCATTTTTAGGTGGCGTGGTCTGTTGCAACTGTAAAGTTTGTACCACACAAGAAGGAATATAAATATTTTACTGCCAGGAGTTCAACTAAGAACTTTTTCTCTGTGAAGCTATAATTTTGCTCAGCTTTAGAAAAGCATTTTGCTATTATATGACACCAGGTGGTCAATGCATTCTCATCCAGTTGAGAAAAGATGGCGCCTACGGATAAGTTGGAGGCGTCAGTAAACTGAATGACTGACTTTCTGTAGTCTAGATGTTGCAAGTTTGGTCATCTCTTTAAGAAACTCTTTATTGACTCAAATGCAGTTTGTTGCTCTACTCTCATACAAAATGAATATTTTTGGCAAGCAATTGGACAAGAGTTTCGGAGAGTTGAGTAAAGTTAAGGAAAATTGATAGCGGTATCCCATCATTCCTAATAACTGTATGTCTTAAAGGCTCTTTGGCTCATGCAACTTGGAGATTTCTTCAACCTTAAAATACAAGGGTTGAATTCCTTCCTGCAATATGAAATGTCTATAAATTACAAATCATGATATGATATGCACATTTCATGTCTTACTTTGATTCTCTCTAAGTCATTGTAACACTGACTTGAGGTGATCTAAATGACCGGTGAATGTTTTGAAAAACACTGTTATGTCATCTTGGTAAACAATCACACAGCTGAATTTAAGATCTTGCATGATGTGATCCATCACCCGTTAAAGAAAGACAGGAGCATTGATTACTCCCAGTAGCCAGGTAGGTTGAAATAACTCTTCCATGCATATCAACGTGCAATCTCTTGGTCTTCTGGCGATAGATCAATCTGCTAATAACCGCTGGAAAGGTACATTATGGAGAAGAAACTTGAGCTAGAGAGTTAGGCCAGAGAATCGTTGATCCTTAAAAGATAGCTGTCCTTCTTAGTGAGGCGGTTTAGCTTTTTGTAATCCATCACGATTCTATAGCTACCGCTCTTCTTTTTTATAAGTAACAGTGGGTAAACCATGGAATCTGGGAGGTTACAAGTAAGCTGACATCCAATAATTGCTTGAGCTCAGTCTTCAAGAACTGTCCTCTACCTTTGACTTCCTATATGGCTTCAATTAGTAGGAATTGGATCTCTCACGTCGATACTATGAGGCCAGTCTCTCATGAGACCATATTCAACATTTGATGTAGAGAAAACATCCTGATAATCTTCAAGTAATTGACGCAATTTATCAAGTTCGTCCTAATATAACTTATTGGTTATTTGGACTAGAGGGATAATGCAAAATAAATTGTCAGTGGGTAGGCCAAAATCACGGCATTTACTAATGAATGTATCTTGTATATTTCATCAATGGATAGTAATTAACTTTTTGCAATTTTTTGATGCTTCTTGACAAAAATATATGTTAGTTAAGTTCTCAAGTAATAGCTCAATGGGCCGCTAATAGGCTTGATCTAAAGACTCATGACAAAACTCTTGGCTCAAACCTATTTACTCCATCAACACTAATAATGTGTAGCAAGCATTTTGGGTGTATATACAGGGTTATGCTGGTGGAAACCACTCTTTGTTCTCCTGGTTTATTTTTACCTCCTTAGTGGCATAAAATGGTATGCTCTCTGCTACATCTAATGAGTCAAGTAGCTTTTTAGTGATTCTTCCAGAGGTAGAATTTAAAAAGGTAAGGCAGAAATAGGGTGCTTGACCAGACAAGATTAATCCTTATTGCTGTAATTTTTTTAGTACTAGATGGTCCCAACCCACTTATTGCTGTAATTTTATTATCTAAAACAAGGGGATCTTCATAGTGAGTAGTGATAAATAACCTTCTTTTAGATTAGTAACTCATTCATATTCGATTATAGATTGTTTATGATGAAAATATTTTACTGACTGTTGTCAAGTGCAACGGTGGGAGTTGAAAATACTAATTTGCCAACTAGGATTGGCAGAGATGAATATGCACTTATCGCCTTGGTGTTGTTTGGACCAGCGGTACTGTAATCTTGAGTCTATTCAAGATCTGGGTGATCTTGATCTTCTTAATGAGTTAGGACGAAACAAAATTGATAGGTGATCCCATATCCAAGATAGTCATAACTTGGATCTTTTGAATTACCACTTCCACTTTAGTAATAATTCCTCAAAACTTCAGTAATAGGGCTAATACCTCCTTGAGGCGGAACGTTGGATTGAGACTTTGGTCACTCTTGGATACTTCTTTTTGATCTCCAGTAGACTTTGGATGCTCAAGATGGGTTAGATCAATAGGGAAAGGTACTGATCAGCATCGCCAGCTAGATTATTTATCCTGGGACACCTTATAACCTGACATGAGGTAATTGCCATCAGGAACCTGAGCGTTATCAATATATTTTGCATTCAAATGGTCTGTAATGGCGAACCTAGTGTAACATATCAGGATTCCTGATCCTTACATTGCTTCAGATTGGGTGGTGTTTGATCTGAGTTTTGCTTTGATCCCAAGGGCCTCAAACTCAAAAAAGTCATAGCTAGGGAAATTTGACATCCTGAAACCAAAATCCATCCGTGAAATGATGTTGGTCTTACACGCAGTGTGGATGATGATTTGGTGGGATGTGGAGTATCTGCAAGCGATGTGCTAGATGGTGTTTGAGAGAGCCTAGCATAGGAAGGAGCTTACTTAATACTTGCAGAGCGCTATTTATTGGAGGATGTTGTGGCCCTGAAGGGCCAGTTTTATCTTCTACGAAATAACAGAAAATCAAATAAAAAGATTAGTTGCTAATAAAAAATATTATACTATTAAAAAGCTTATAAAGAATCAGATCATAAACATGAGCTCAACAAGTGAGCATGGTGTGGTGTTGGTGTCATTCTCGGCCCTTTCCTGGTCCCTGAACCTGCTGTTGATGTGCAGCGTCATGGGAACTGTGGTGCAGGAATATGTGGCAATGACGAGGCATGGTGGAAGGATTCAGGATGAGCTTCAGCAGGCCTGTCCCTAGTATGGTCAGTAATATGGCTTTTACTGTTCAATTAGTTCGTAGTTTATTGTCGTGAACTACCCATTACACCTAATGGGTAAACCTATATGTAGTAGCATGTGTCCTAGTGACCACCTTCAGAGTTGACATCGGGCTTGTTTTAATGCAAGTGAGATGAGTGATTAACAATGTCTCGCTTTTTAGGTACTTTGGGTTGGTAAGCTCTAAGGTACCTGATTTTAATTGAAATTCCTTTTTCCTGCTTGTCCAGAGTAAGGTTTTTCTTGAAACACATATCCTCAGTACGGTTGTTCTTCTTGCAGTAGTTGCATCTTAATTTCCTCCTTCTTAGGCTTTCCTTCATCCATGGTATACACTCTAGGTTTGTGGAGGCCTTTTGGGAGATCTCTGGCTTGTGTATGTTGACTACATAGATCAAGGCTTCTTTAATGTCCAATACAGAGTTAAAGTTTTATTTGACGGATGTGATGTGCATGGCTAAATCAGGGTTACTTTGTAAACCAGCAATGGTAGAGCTACAGCATTATCCAGGTTAAGCATCTTTTAGGTCAATAGCGTTTGGGCCTCTATATAAAAACTGTCAGAAAATTCTCTAAGGGTTATATTTCAGCACAGCGCAATTCTCATGAAGGCATGTTTCTTCATAAACAGGCTCTGCTTTGACCCAAATTCCTTTATGAGCGCTTCCATCGCTTCTCTTCAGGTATACAAGTCATCCATATGAGGCACCTTAACCTCTTGAGCCATATGGATTAATCAAAAAAATATGCTTATACTCTTTATGTTTGTCACACCTTCCATCATGGCTTTTTATACATAAAGGAAAGATGTGATACTCAATTCGCCAGTTGTAAACTTGTCCTTGAACGTGCACTTAAAGGCATTAGCCTCCAGTCCTGTAAAATCATGTAATCAAGGAGCTTAAGATTTAGTAATCTTAGTTCTTCCATCTCTATGTTCAACATGACATAACGATTTATTGCAGGGAAGGCCGACCAGGGGATGGACACTTCCAAATGTCGACCCAAAGAAAACAAAACTTAGTAACATGGAAGGCACCCCAGAGAAGCGATGCTATCTCATGTTACCAGCGGGAACGCCACTATGGGGAGGGGAGGGAACGTGTAACGGGGCCATAACCACGATTGAACATGTGTGGAGGAAAGGGTCTGATTTGATGAACCAAACTGGGAACCAGGAGGAGACCAGCTGATGGTGGCGCAGTGGGAGGTACCCAAACATCTACGCCTGGAAGTGGTCCACCAAATGGGACCAGAATCTGTGGACAGCTTCTGGGAGGGTGGGAGTGGAGCCTGCGATGGAATCCAAGACAATCATGTGGATAGTCCACATGGCGATTGCGACCACCAGAGCATGGAGGGAGGGTGGAAGAGGGGATACCATGGATATAGCAAACATATCTCTTGATAGACTGAAGGGATGTGTTTGATCCTGGCCAAGCAGACGTTGAACTTCGCGCCGTATCACTTTAAAGGTAGGGCACTTCTCCAGGCGGTGGAACAGCGTTCCATACTGGCCACACACGATGTAGGATGAGTCTAAAGCGTTAGAGCGCTCAGCCATATGGTACACCCGCCTCAGGAAGCGCCACACATGGGAACATATTTGAGGCTGCAACAGAGGGTGGTGTGCGTAATTCCAAATAGTCTTCTGGGTCTCAAAGGAAATAAGGGATGTCCATCATGTCCAGGTAGTCCACCCTGGATAGGACATGGGGCCGTGTGGGGATCAAGCCATCTTGAATGGGTAACCCCTGTACCTCTTGTGTGAACTGAGGAGAGGGGCGGCCTCTTTGGGTTGTATGTCCGCTAATACGAATTCTCCACTCAGCGCTCCGCATGGAGAGTAGGATTCATTTGTAGTGGTTTTTAGTACCGTGAGGACCTGTGGCCGATGGGTGAGAAGCCATATATTTCATCAAAGAGTGAGGGTGCGACGGATTGGTAAGGCTCAGGACGTGGGAGAAGTTGGAGCGGGCCGCACAGGACCAGTGTTGGGAGGGGAGTATAGGGGCGGTGACAGCCGCAATCCAGGTGCCCAGGATCTTGGCAGCATGGGCTTTAAAGTCAAGCAGTCCCATGCCACCATGACGACGAGGGCCAAACATGACCTCAAGCTGCACTGGTGGTGGGCGGCCTGACCAGAGCCATCCTTGTAGAAGGGCATACATAGATTTGATAAACCCAGGGAGAAGGCAATTGCGTGGGCTCCAAACCAGACTTTGGAGAGGAGCATAGAGTTGGCCAAAACAACCCTGCCAGTAAGGAAAGTAGGGTGGCCTCTGAGGGAGGCGATGCGCTTCGTCACGTTGTCTAGAATATGACTATCCATTACTTCTGAGGCATACCCGCCTGCCTCCACCCACACGCCCAGATGGCGGACAGGCCCTATGGTAGGGCGTGGCACAAAGAGGAGCACAAGTGGGGCGGTGTGGGGTGAGCAGGGAAGGCGAGCACGTGTGTAAGCAGATGGGCCGGGTTGGGCAGTAATTGCTGGGGCCCAGCAGGTTTGATACCACCCAAGGAGGATGATTTTGGTTTTGGAAGCGTTCAGTGCAGCATTACTTACCCGAGAATACTCCTGGATGAGAGCTTCAAGCGCGCGTGCATCTTGATTATTAGACACCCTGACCACACAGTCATCTGCAAACGCCATCATCTTGACTAGGGCTTGGCCTGGTGCATGGACCCCAGTGAGGTGGGCATTCACGTTTCGAAGTAGTGGGTCAAGGCTGAAGTTATAAAAGAGTGGGCTAAGGGGGTCCCCTTGTCGTAAGCCCCTTTGAGGGTGGACTACTTCCGTTAGGAAGCCAGGGCCACGCACTGCCATTGTTGCAGATTCTGTGAGCAGCATTGCCCAGTTGATGATGCAAGGGGGTTAGTCAGAATTGATGGAGGCATGCCCTGAGGTATTCCCAGTTTACTCTATCATAGGCCTTCTGTTGATCCAAAAATACAAGTGCCCCAGAGGATGTGGACTGGCATGCGTTAGCCACAGAGTGCACGTTGTCCCAAATCGACCTTTTAGGGATGAAACCAAATTGTTATGGGGATATGGTGGCAGATGCTTCAATCCCTAAACGGTTAGCAATGATTTTATTTAAAATTTTTGTATCTGTGTTAATTAAAGAAATGGGGCGCCAGTTGGCTAGGTCTAGCTTATCCCCTTTCTTGAGGAGCGTGACAGTAAAGGCCTCTTGCCCTCCTGGTAGAAGGCGCATATCCAGAAGTCTCTGGTTAAGGGAGGCAAGCAGTATTGGGGAGATATATTTGAAGTACTTTTATAGAACTCATACAGAATGCCATCAGGGTATGGGCATTTCCAAACTGGTGCACCGCGGATGGTGGACCAGAGTTTGTTCGGAGTAATCAAATTCATTAGTTCCAGGTATCAGGAAATGGTGCAGATGTGGGCTTGGTTGAGAAATTTCGCCATTTCAGCTGGCTGAATTGGATCAGATTGGTACAACTCGGAGTAATACTTTTGTATTTTGATCGCCATATTGGTCAGCTTATCCACTACAGAATTATTCGACCTCTGCACCTGTGTGCAGGCCATGCTCTGGTGTGGTGCAAAGAATTTTTTAAAAAGATATGCGGAACACGTGCTTCCCTCTGTAATGTGTTTGGCCCTGTACTGAACACAAACCCAATGTTTGTGTTGCCTTACAAGCGCATTGAGGTGGGTGGCTGCTTCTGCCCACTTGTGACCCCAAGCAGGGCTGTAGCCTGTGGCTGGGATGTTGGACTCCAGATGTACCAACTCTGCAAGAGCGCGCGAGATGACAGCTGATGTAGCTCGTGAGTGTCAGGAGGTGAGGTGTCAAGTGTGGTGGATGGTATCCTCTTTGAAGGCTGATTATGTGGAAATTGGGTCCACGCAAAACGGTGTACTAAACTCTTTTGCCAAACTCACTGATTCCACCCAAGTGGAAAATCCTGGCGACGCAAGTTTGGGTGGGCGGACTTTGCACCAATGGGGAGCCCTAGCCACTGTGACAGGTAAGTGGTAGGTTATTGAGACCAGCCGGTGGTCAGAGAATTTGATTTTTGATGTTTGGAAGTGGAAAATATGAGATCAAAATTTCACCAGCGTGAGGATAAGGTTAATGCGGGTCATGGACCTTAATTGGCCGTTGTGGACATGGGGGCGCTTCATGTTTTTTAGCAGCGGGGCTTGCCACAGCAGTGCATCTAATAACCCAAGGGTGGCCTTTAGAGCGCGAAGTTCTACATGACCCTGAGGGGTGGGATGAGGAAGGCCAACGGTCCGTGGGTGTGTTTAGCCAACAGTTCATGTCACCAACTATGAAAGGGTCAGGGGGTAATTGAAGGGATTTGACCAATGAGAAAAATTCCCAATGCTCTCATGCACAGGTTGGGGCATAGATGTTGATGATAGTATGCGCCACGTTGGCCCACGAGAATTTAACAATGAGGACTCAGCCATCAAGGAAGGCTTCCAAAGATAAAAATTTAAAAAAATTGTTTTTTCAAACAAGCACCCCACAGTGCTCTGACCAGAAGGATAGGGAAGGAAGGAGCATGGTTTTCCAAGCATCCTCAGAACCTCGTGGACAGTGGGACTCTTGGATGGCCAGGATGTCCATGGGTAAATTTTTTTTGTAAAAAACTCAGTTTCCTAGCCTGGGATGCCGAGGCCTTGAGTCTGTCAATATTCAACATCCCTAAAGTGAAGGCTTCCCCCATTGCACCTTAGGTGTGAGGGGTGGGCACCCAGCCCACCTGCTCCTCTGGATCCCCATGGGCCTTCACAGCGGCACGGGTGTTTGCAGCAATGCTATTGGTAGTTTTGTAAATTTAGCAGACAGGGTCACGTTGGCTTTTGCCTTCACTTTTTGTTTCCCCATTGTTGAACGAATTTTTTGCGGTGCAGATAAGTTCAGTGCACCGATGTTTGGGTCAAAAAAAATTTCAGGTAGGTTGGAAACCAAGTCAGTTCCAATTGGGCCTTAGTTGCAAAGGTCAGATGAGATTGAGTTGCCCATTGGATCCTCAGATTGGGTGGCCTAATCAACTTGGGCTTCCCAATCTGATTGGTTGAGGATTCCCAAGTTGCTTCCGCCGCAAAGGTTTCAATGTCCTCCTGGCGTTGGGAGTGTGAGATAGCAGAGGCGACTTTGGCTGCTTCCTTGGCTGCAGCCCTGCAGGCCTGCTTGGCCTTCTTTCACTCTTGATGGGAGATAGGCTTTACTAGTAGGTAGCAGCCTTGTGCTCCCCACGAGAAGGCCTCTTTGGTGCTGGTGGTTGGTTCACAGTACGCCTCCCCGCTGGCCATGGCCGCCAAGGGGTGCTCTTGGAATGTGACGCCCTCCTTGGTGGGGCATGTGTGTGCCTTATGGCCAAACGTGTCACAGTGGGTGCAGATGGGGGTGCGCTGTCCACAGTCACCTGGAATGGGTGGGTGATATGCCATTCGATATCAAGAAAAGTGGAGTGCAGGATCTAATTAGGTCCTTCACGATCTCCTTGGTTGGAGTCAGAACTGCAATGGCTTTGCCAGTGCACAGGTGTGGCATCAGCGTAAAGTGTTGCATCTTGAAGGATAGTATTTCGCCATATAAGGTGAGACCATCTTTCAGGTGCTGCTCCAGGATGGCATGCTTGACTGTAGTGGGCAAAAAGTTGAACGTGAGGAAAATTTGGTTGGATTTTGTCCATCTGGTGCACTTGGTTTTGATGACCTGTTGCCCTTCAGGGAGGTCAATCACAGTGCACACTGCAGCAGCTTCGTCTGCTGCCTCCTTGTTTTTGAAACTTTAATCCAGCCAACCGCATGACATGGAGTGAGGTGTGAAGTACACTGCGGTCAGGAAATAAGTGTGCACATCACCACAAAACTTTTTCCATACAGCTGTTTGTTGGATATCCAAGAACATCTGGACTCCATATTACACCGACGAGAGTGGTTGAGAGTGCAGCGTGTTAATGTACTGGTTATATCGCGCCTTCCAAGCGAGGATTTCTGGGGAAATAGTGACCGCCAGTTTTTTATTTTTTTCTAATCCGCCAGTTTCTCCGGGGCATTTTTAAACGTTGGAGTTCATGGGCCTACCACCTGTGCCTCTTATCTTACTTGCCCAACTGCTCCCTGACATGGGCGCAGACTAATCTCCTCTGTGAGATTATCAAACTAGATTCAGACTTGAACTGAATAATTTGCAAAAGTGTTTGCAACGAGAGAGGAAAGTTTTTAACATGACATTACAGTTGACGTAATTGATCCTGTAATTGGTTGAGATGTTGCTCCATTTCCTCTAGGGTAAGTCTTGGCGTAACATCCAGAAAATTGATTTTTATTCCAAGAACAACTTTACTATTCTCCAAGTTCTTAACGCAGATGCCAGATTATGAATTTGTTTGTTGTTATAAACTTGACAATTTTGTTTAGATACGCTGGAAGGGTTGTACAAGGTCATTCCCACTGAGCAATAGATGAGAAAATATGGGGATCATTGGTCCTCAAAACAAATGTAAAGAATGTAATAAAATATGTAGCAATTCACTTCATCTACTCCACTTTATTTATTTTAATATTAATAACAGCTTCTTTTTGCTCCGCTTCCTATTACCTACTAACAAATTTTTCTCTTAATCTTCTCATCTCGCTTATATATCAGCAACTTTGGTCAGTAATGATCCGTTTGCTTAAACTATTCTTTACCACTATATCCTCATTGATTCAATCTCATAACTGTGAGGTCCTGGCAGGGTCTACTATTCTTAAATTCACTACCACCTTTGTTTGAGGCGTTCTACTAAATATTCAGCCTGAATTGACATCGACTTATTGTATTGTTTAGATGTGATCCAATAGCTATCCTTTCTGGGCCAGTATCACCTTATATCAAGCTGCTTAAATATTTGTACATCCTAAATTGTGATTTATAGATTATAGCCAATCTGCCGAAGTTATTTGGGGCTTATCATCCAGTCATATCAGAATCTCAACAACACCCCCACTTGACTGTACAATAAGTCTCCTATTGTTTATATGCAAGGAGGAGCTTCGCATGCACTTGGTTAATGATCTGACCATTCACAGGGTACATGATAGTGTAGGCATCAATAACCGTTTTCTCAATTATTTAAAACTGACCAACCCAAATGTTGGCCAACTTATGCTTCCAACTGAACTCATGCTGGTCATGAAACAGAACCAACTCTCCTCTTTTGAACTGTGTTAGCCCGCTATGTTGTACCTGATCATTGGCCTGGTTCTTTATCTTAATGGACAAGCTTAAAGAGTATGATTCCGTTTGCAACTTAATTAAAGTATTCTCCAGGTTGGTCAAGTAACTTTGCAGATCCATTCCACCAGTATCTTCCACAGAAACATAGAGTAGTGCAGGTAGAGCTGGGCCATCCATATAGTAATGGGAAGGGACTCTTCCCTGTTTCTGAGTGATAGCTAATCTTGTATGCAAAGACAGAAGTGTAAAGGAGGTAACTCCAATATGAAGGTTGATCTGTACTGATTTCCAGAGTATGTTCACCAAATTTCCATTAACTTTCCTGACCATACCATTAGACTTGGGGTGATGTGGGGTCATCAGAACCCCGTGGATGACCATCATCTCATTTAGCTTTAGAAGGATGTGGGAGGTTATGTTAGTTCCATTATTGGTAAGGATGAACTGAGGGCAGCCATGTTGCTGGATGATACATCAAATTTGAACTTGGCTACTGAGACCTCCCCCAAATCCCTGATCACCCGTGCTTCTACCCGCCTGGTCAAGAGTTTAATCACCACCAGAATGTATCTGGACTAGTTTTATAATTTAGAATTTATTGTTATTTATTAAAGACTCATAGTTCCAAAATGATTAACTTCACAGGTTTGATATATGCACAATTTGCGTTGTCTGATAGTAGATAATAGTTGATTGATAATAGTATGAAGACTATTATTCATAGTTGAATAGATAACCCATTATGGTCCAACGCTCGACCTGTATTTCTCCCCAAAATACTCTTGATGTCATCAGTAGGGACTTATACCCTTATCCGCCTAACTTGATCCATGCTCAGATCCCTAAGTTTAAGGCCTTTTGTCTCATCTCGTGCAATCTACAGCAATTTCTGTCTAAGTTCAGCTTCTCTTCTATGGATCCTCAATCCCTATTGGTATCCTATTAAAGAGTCCCTAATTAAAGCACACAGCAATAATTTCCTTAAGATGAATAGAACTAAAACCAATTTTGGTTTCTGCTATTTCTCCTTTTTTATTGTAAATTATCAGGGGAATTTATAGAGGGAATTTGGCGCCCAACCCTCAGTTGGAGCCTCAGCCTTGAAACGGCAGCCATTGCCATTGAATTTCCCTTCATTGTATCACCAGCGATTGTCCTCTCCATCTGGTTAGGATTCCTTCATCAGACATCCTTGAGACTTAAAATGGAAAGAGTCAGAAAACGTGTCCCTAACGTTTTTCACTTGATCCCAGTGAACCAACCATATTTGGCAAGCGACCTGCTTAGGTATTGGGACTTGTTACCCATTGCATCAGGTCAAAAACCAAATGATCAATTTGCTAGCTGCAGGTGGCATCATCATTTCGCAACTTGCTCCTTAAATTTACAATTGGTCAGTGATGAAACCTGACTAATCCCTATTGGTACACCTGATAGTTAATCATCAATCAATTATCAGGATGCCCCCATTTTGTCAGTAACTCTACCTGATGATATCTTAAACATTCACCTGGATTGATCCCTGATGGATCCAATACTGGCGAATTACCTAAAATCTCCTAAACATTATTAACCTAAAATTGGGGGTCAAATGATATCCAAAATCACTCGCCATAGGGAATTATCCCCTAGCAATCCATGGTATCTAGACGACTGGAAAGGTGGGAAAAAATCCCAACAACTGGTTAGCTCCCATTGGCAGGGGGCCAACAACATCAATAGAAATTGTATACCAAGCAAAGTGCAGTTTAACTAACAGGTATGAGGCCTTCTGGTGGAACACCTTTTCCACTAGGCACTGGTGGCAGCAGGAAATTGTCTCAAGCACATTGAAGTTAATGATTTCCCAATAATACTGAGGGAGCAATAATTCCAACGTCTTACACAATCCACCAAGTCTGACTTCCTGGTGTGCACTAATAATAATGTTTGGTGTGTTGAGGGTTGTGGAAAGTTCACTGTAGAATCGCCAATCCACTTATACAACTCATCATTCTGCTGAAAAGTATCAATTCACATCTTGTTTAACGCCTTTATGACTTGAGGTGGTTTTTTGTCATGTTTTCTGCTAAGCATTTTATTGTACATCACATTGCTCAAATCTGCTGTGACGTCAATCGTTGATAATCTTAACAAGCAATTGGATTTCTGGTGTTTTGATTATGATCAGTGGAGGATATTGAAGTCATAAGCCTGCAGGTTGAGGGCCCATCGGGATAGACGCCCTTCAGGCTCTTTGAGATTCTGCAACCAGCATAATCAACTATGATCCTTTATGAATTTAAACTTCATTTCATGCAAATATACCCTAAATTTCTTATATGTGTAGATCACCACTAAGCACTTCCGCTTGGTCACATATAATTGCATTTATGGCAATTCAGGCTCCAAATGCAGTACGTAACTGGGTGCTCCCCCTCATTGTCCTTCTGGGATAGGAACACCCCTACAGCGTAAAGAGATGCATCCATCTGGACGATAAACTCTTTATCAAAATTTGGATAGTGTAGTACTGGTGCACTGATTAACGCTGTCCAAAGTGTATTAAAGGAGCATTATCAACGTTCTGTCCATTCAAACATGGCATTCTTTATTTAGTAGCTCAAACAGTGGACCTCCAATGCAACTGAAGTTAGGGATGAAACGTCAATAGTAACTGAACATCCCCAAAAATACTTGTATGTTGTGCTTACTGTTTGGCGGAGTCACTTTTTGGATAGCCTCCACGGTGGCTGGTTGAGGTTTTAGCTCTGTTGCATCTATCACAAACCCAAGATACTCCAGTTAGTCTCTGAATAAGTGGCATTTGCAAATCTTGATCTTGATGTTGGCCTCAGCCAGATTGCAGAATACCTCCTCCATATAGGTAAGGTGCTCAGAAAACGTGCAGGAGAAGGCAATGATATCGTCAAGGTACACAAGAATGCATGAAAGCTTCAGGTCACCAAGGATGGTGTCTATGGCCCATTTGAAGGCAACTGGGGATTACACAGCCCTTGAGGCATATGTGTCAGTTGAAACAGCCCTTTGGATGTATTTACGGTGCATTTCTTCTGTTCTGCCATGGGAAACTCAAATTTCCAGTACCCCAATATCAAATCCATTACCAAGAAGTAACAGGCTCCCCCCCCAACAAATCCAAAGCATCATCAATCCGTGGCGAGGGATATGAGTCCTTCTTGGCGATACTTTTAATCTTTTTGTAGTCAATTACTACCCATTTGGTACTGTTTTATCTTTCAATTAGGACGAGCAAAGCCCATGGACTCTTTGACAGTTCTAGAATCCCTTGCACCGGTAACTTCTCAATTTCCTTAGTAACTACTTCTTCCACTTTTTAGATTAGCGGATCAACTGGGACCTGATGGGGGATGATTCCAGTTTCCAATTAATGGACCTCCCCCTGAGCACACCCTAAATCATAGTTATTGATGGCAAAAATTTCCTTATATTTTGAAATAAAGCTACCTCCTGATCCTTTTGGTTTTCTAATAACCCCATTAAATTTTTGTGTGGTACCATCATTATTATGCTGGGCTGAGGTTCCATGGATAGACAAAATTTATCCAGCAACCCAAACTTATGAACCTGAAGGACCTTCTCTTTTAAGGTCTAATGTAAATACGCCACTATTTGATGGCAGCGGATCTGCAATGGTTATTTTTGTAGATTCACAAGTAAAACCTTGATCTACCCATGTCCCGCCAGTATAATACCTGGAGCCACATGGGGATTAAGCCGCAATTGATGATAAGGCCCAATAACCTCCTCATAGAGCCCAGAAGGTACTTCCACCTAACTCAATGTTTACAATTACTTGATTTCCAAAGGGATGGATATAGGCCCCGCAGCTCTGATAGGCAGCCCCTAATATTCATATATCTGCTGAGGGGACCCAGGTCTCATTTTTTGATTAATAAAGTGCACTGGAATTACCACGTCACTATATGCTAGGTTAATATGTCCCATATGGTCTGGATCCTTTGGCACTCTGCTAGAGGTAAAGTAAATTGTGATTCGCTGCCCCAGAATTTTGAAGGTCTTCTTATCATATTAACGACGGCCTCAAAGTGTCACATAAAAGCAGTTCCTATTAACAGATCATATTAATGTTTGGTAACACTATCGCCAGATCTACAATGACAATTGACCCCAAACTGCAAAGAAGACGCACTGTACGGTCCCTCAGAGACTGTGTTATTCTCTCTGGCGGTTCCATACACCATTTGACGTTCTACATCAGGCTTTAACGTCAACTTCACTACCAACTTAGTGGAAACCATATTTACCAGGGCTCCTGTATCTATTATAGTGCATACTCAAGTTTTTGCTACAAAAATGCCAACTTGGTACACTCAGAACAAAAAAGAAATTTGACTGTTTAATATGTGGATATATAAAGAATCTCTTTGCCCAAGGAAGCTCATAATCCCCTCATCAACTTTAGGGTATTTTTTAAAAATAGCGTCCACTGGGAGGTCGACGTTTATTCCTTTCAGGGAAGGCACATCTGATGATGGGCCTGGATTATCTGGAGAAACTTGTTTGAACATTTGACAGTCGTACAGCTTTGTTTGCTTCTGGGAACTTCTTCTGGTACAGTCTTGGCTTGCACTCATGTCACTTTATTTAACCCTCCAACTGGCTGCTGATATAAAAACTCATCATCATACTGATCGACTTCTGCTGAATACACTTTGATAGGTTCAGGTGAGACATTTGAGGTTGGGATAGCGGAGGTAGAGAGTCTCATCTCTACTCCGCTTCATCTTTTCCCTGGTAGTATCGATCCTGCTGTACGTAGTGAACCCAACGGGTGTGGAAACTCCAGGAAAAGTGACCATGGAATCTGCATTCAAAATAATTTACCCCTTAAGGTCTGCGTCCTTGGTTTTTCATAAGATGGCCCAGGCCAATAAGTTGACTGTTGGCGATTGTCATAACAAGGGCCAAGCTGATAAGTTGACTTCTGACGGTGGCATAAACAGGGCCAGGTCAATAGTCAGATTTCTGGCAATTATCATAAACAGGTCTGGGACAGAAGTTAAACTGCTGGGGGTAACTCAGCTTAGGGCGAGGCGCATAATTATAGTAAGGCGGGAGTTACGAGGCAGAATACGAACAGGATGGGAGAATCTCCTTAAATAAGAAGGACTGGCAATGACTTCATTATGTTTCTGGTCTGTATTGGGTGGAGTAAAGGTATCAGATAGATGACGCAAAAACTGAACAATTTTGAGCAAGGGTACTTAATCCTCCAAAATTGGAGCCATGACGCTATTAAGTTTGCAGTGTGGCTTCACCGTGGAGGTCATTGCAATGCCCACATCAGATTTGGATAAAGTCCATGTTCTTATTAACATGTGGGCTTCTGCTGTAAATTAGTCTTACAACTCAGTGAGGGTTTCATTACACTGAAACCCAATGGTCAAGAAATCAGCCTTCTGCTGCAACTCTTAGTGGTACTCTGAAAAGCTGCAGCACAGTATCCTTCACTTCTTGATATGTAACGGAACTACTTGGAAGATAGCAAGTGACTTGGTTGGCGCTTCCAAACTCCAAGGTGGATATTGGCGTTTTAGTCTTATGCCATTCTGAGGCTCCTTCCACCAAGAACTCATATTGTTTAAGAACCCATGGGTGTTCACATCACAGTCAAATGGAGGCAGCTTATTGATGCAAACCCATACCTGCTCATATCTGCGAGCCTTTAAAGCATACTGAGGGATAGGCCGAGACCTAAAAGGCAGTATCTTGTCAAGAAACTTGTTCAGTAGGTCCAGCATCATCTGTCTTGTCCGCTGCTTCAGGGTTGAAGTAGTCCCCTTCAGTGGGCAGCACTTTAATCACCTGGGGGAATTGATTCACTGATACATAATCATATCTGGGGCTGCCTGCAGGTTTTTCTAAATGCTCCTCAACTAGGTAGCCAGCCTCATATTGATCATGATAAAATTTCTCCCAAGCGGTTCTTTGTAGCTCATCCACTTCCCACTGTGGGCGCTGAGGGTGGGAGGTGCTATCTGATTTCTGTTCTGCGCAAGGTAGTCATTCAGTATGTCATCCAGGCGATTATCAAGTTGCCTGTTTTATTATCCAAAGATCCACATTTGGCTGAACGTGTTGTAAAGCTGGTTAATTATGTCATTACGCTTTTGAAGGAGCTCATTCTGCTTCTTAAGTCCCACATATAAAGCAAGTTTAAGTTCCGCATACTTGGCTGGTGCAGGGTGCTGTGAGGATTCCCCAGCAATGCAGTCTTGAGCAACAATGCTGGTGACTGGAGAGTTTTTATTTCTATTTCTGGTGGTTGATGAATGGGCTCCTGTAGTGAGCACCACTGTTATAAATTTGGTGATATTTGTAATGGTTGGGTTAAACTGATTGTTACATTTTGACTCAAGATTCGGATTTCTGAATCTCAAGTCAACACACTTTTTGGGTTTTTGAGGTTTATGCGGGGTCCAGCTTTGGGCTGTGCCCCTCCTGCACTGTTCTTTAGGCCCCTAAGAGCCTAAGAATAGTGCAGGAGGGGCTCCCTGGAAGGGCGACCTTAAAAGGTCAAGCCCATATGATCCTGAACTTAGTTAAGAATTTTTCCTCATCTCCTGCTCTTGTGTGGGATTCTCTGGTGGCCTTGGGGCCGCCCTTGCCTTGTCTTACCTGGTATCCCGCAGCGAACCAAATTTTGTATCCTCAACAAAATATTGGGATTTGGCATCAACTACAATGATCTGCCAAATACCCTGGTTTTTTATGTCTCATTTGTGGTGCCCTAAATATTGGGATTGAATTTGTCCACATGTTTATCTTCAATAATAAACAAAACAAGGCTAATTTCAGGGTCAGATCCTCACTTACCTGTGTTGTCTTTTCTCGCTTTTGAATTTCCCTAAATCCGAGGTTGAATTGGTGAGTATGATAAATTAAAGCACTTACCTCGAGGGAACCTCATATCAGACAATTATCTAGCATCCATTGACAAGGCAAGATGGTGGTCAAAAACTGGGATGTTTTTGACTGTTACAATATTGTTGATATACACTAGAAGGGTTGCACAGAATCATTCCCACTGAGCAACAGATGGATGATATGAGGATCTCAGTCCTCAAAACAAATGTAAAGAATGTAATAAAATATGGAGTAATTTACTTCAATCACACCACTTTATTTTTATATATTATTAGCAGATTCTTTATGCTCCACTTGCCGTTACCTACTAACAACCTGCTTCTCTCAATTTTTTCATCTCCCTTATATATCAGTGACTTTGGTCAGTACCAATCCTTTTTCTAGACTATTCTTTACCTCCAAATCCTCATTCATTCATCCTCATAACTGTGGGGTCCCAGCAGGGACTATTATTCTTAAATTCAACATCGCCTACATTTGAGGCGCTCTACTAAATATTCTTCCTTGTAATGGATGGAAAAACCCCAGTTCTGACCACTGTATAATTGAACCATACTTTGATGCACTGACAGTCAACTGAAGCATCTTAACCAAGTAGGAGAGGTTTGGGGCACTGACAGCGCCAAACATTCACCTACTATTGGTTGGCTGTGCCAAATCTACTGGTGGAATTGGTCCAAAACCAACTGACATGAAAAGCTCCTTGACAAGGGAAAAGACCAACAGGTAAGCGAGGTATGCAAACCTTGAAGCAACCTTTATTTAACTGGATGATAAAATGACTCATTAACCAGAGTTCATCTGGGGAGCAACTGACAATTCTCCCCAGGAAAGGGACATGCTATGGTGAAAATTTTGAAGTAAACTTCAGAATGGCCAGGCGCGCCTTATAAAGGCAGCGCTTTGGGGGCCTCACCTGAGCTATTGATTAGGCTTGCACAAGCCTAATCTACAACTCAGGTGAGGCACAACCCAACGCCCAAAATGACCAAACCAAAAATTATTTTTAATTTTTGAATTTTTGAATTTATTGCGAGGAAGGCCGTCCAGAGGACGGACACTTCCAAAAGTTAACTCAAAAGAGACAAAACTTAGTAACAGGGAAGGCACCCCAGAGAAGCGATGCTATCTCTTGTTGCCAGTGGGAACGCCACTTATGGGGAGGGGGAGGGAACGTGTGAATGGGCCGTAGCCACAATTGAACACGTGTGGAGTAAAGGGTCTGATTTGATGAACCAAACTGGGAACCAGGAGGAGACCAGCTGTCAGCGACGTGGTGGGAGGTATCCAAACATCCACGCTTGAAAGTGGTCCACCAAATGAAACCGGAATCTGTGGACAGCTTCTGGGAGGGTGGGAGTGGATCCTGCGATGGCATCCAAGACAATCGTGTGGATAGTCCACATGGCTATTGCAACCACCAGAGCACGGAGGGAGGGTGGAAGTGGTAAGGCCATTGATAAAGCAAACATATCTCTTGACAGGCTGAAGGGATGTGTTTGATCCTGGCCAAGCAGACGTTGGACTTCGCGCCATATCACTTTAGAGGTAGGACACTTCTCCAGGCGGTGGAACAGCGTTCCATACTGGCTCACACACGACGCAGGATGAGCGTAAAGCGTTAGAGCGCTCAGCTGTACGGTACACCCG